>CAUYLG010046237.1:0-77200 GCA_963573385.1 Cacajao melanocephalus
TTGTGAAAATAGCCATTCTGTCCAAAATAATTGATAGATTCAATGCTATCCCCATCAAGCTACCATTGATGTTCTTCACAGAATTAGAAAAAAATACTTTAAATTTCATATGGAACAAAAAAAGAGCCTGCATAGCCAAGACAATCTCAAGCAAAAAGAACAAAGCTGGAGGCATCACACTACCTGACTTCAAACTATACTACAAGGTTACAGTAACCAAATAGCATGGTATTTGTACCAAAACAGATACACAGATCAATGGAACAGAACAGAGGCCTCAGTTAAACACCATGCATCAACAACCATCTGATGTTTGACAAATATAAGAAAAACTAACAATGGGGAAAGGATTCCCTATTTAATAAATGGTGCTGGGAAACTAGCCACATGCAGAAAACTAAAAATAGACACCTTCTTTACACCTTATACAAAAGTTAACACAATATGGATTAAAGATTTAAACGTAAGACCTAAAACTATAAAAACCCTAGAAGAAAACCTATGCAACACCATTCAGGACATAGGCATGGGCAAAGACTTTGTGAAAAAACACCAAAAGCAATTGCAACAAAAGCCAAAATTGACAAATGGGATCTAATTAAAGAGCTTCTGCACAGCAAAACAAACTGTCATTACAGTGAACAGGCAACTTACAGAATGGGAGAAAATTTTTGCAATCTATCCATCTGACAAAGGACTAATATCCAGAATCTAAAAGGAACTTAAACAAATTTACAAGAAAAAAAAACAACCCCATCAAAAAGTGGGCAAAAGATATGAAAAGACACTTTTCAAAAGAAGACATTTATGTGACCAACAAACATGGGAAAAAAAAAATGGCTCATTATCACAGATCATTAGAGAAATGTAAATCAAAACTACAATGAGATACCATCTCATTCCAGTTAGAATGGCGATCATTAAAAAGTCAGAAAACAGATGCTGGAGAGGATGTGGAGAAATAGGAAAGCTTTTACACACTGTTGATGGGAATGTAAATTAGTTCAACCATTGTAGAAAACAGTGTGGCAATTCCTCAAGGACCTAGAACTAGAAATACCATTTGACCCACCAATCCCATTACTGGGTATATACCCCCCAAATTATAAATCATTCTACTCTAAAGACACATGCACTCATATGTTTATTGCAGTGCTATTCCCAATAGCAAAGACCTGGAACCAACCCAAATGCCCATCAATGTTAGACTGGATAAAGAAAATGTGGAACATACACGCCATGGAATACTATGCGGCCATAAAAAAGAATGAGTTCATGTCCTTTGAAGGGACATAGATGAAGCTGGAAGCCATCATTCTCAGCAAACTAACACAGGAACAGAACACCAAACACTGCATGTTCTCACTAATAACTGGGAGTTGAACAATGAGAATATATGGCACAGGGAGGGGAACATCACACACTAGAGCCTGTTGGGGGTTGGGGGACAAGGGGAAGGATAGCATTAGGAGAAATAACTAATATAGATGATGGGTTGATGGGTACAGCAAACCACCATGGTACATGTATACTTATGCAACAAACGTGCATGTTCTGCACATATATCCCAGAACTTAGAGTATAATAAAAAAGAAAAAAAAGAATAGCCTTTAACCAAAGATGAATACAATTGATAAATGTCTTGGTTTCTGTGCTCCTCATGTGGGATTATATGTGTGTTTTGCACTTTCATCCATAGGTGTACAAGATATGAAGTCTCTGTCAAATAGGGAGTTCTAGTTGCCTGCAACAGTGACCAGCTGACAAAAAGATCTTGATTAGGTTTTCTTCTCTTCATACTCCACTACTGGTAATTTCTAGGACCACTTTCCAGACAAATTTCTTTTATACAATCCTATCTATAGGGTTTCCTTCTAGAGAAATCTAATTTAGGACAAAATATATGAGTGCATGCGACTGCAAGCAGGAGTGTGGACATACAAAGACAGAGAAGTAGCCCTTATGTATATTTCTAGTTGGTATAAGTATTCATGGGTTAATTTGACATAATGATTTGCCAACCATAATTGTTTTCTTTGCGTCTCTGCTTTCTTGTCCTCTGGTCCTGCATTTGTGTATCATCATTCTGCTCTGGTAATATCCTACCTCCTTCCCTCTAAACAGCATCCTCTGGATGGCTCTGTTCACAAAGCCTTGTAGTAGTCAAGTTGGTCCAGGTTCTAGAAATATGGGCCATACGTGACAGCCTTAAAGTTTTCCTTTTGATATTTGTTGACAGGAAAATCAGTTTTCTTTCTCTGAGGATAGCATGGGAATGACACTTTACTTTCCAGCTTCCTCCTATTGCAACAGCTTGATAAGCACTCTATTTTCATCCTCTTATTTTCTCCATCATAAATAGGTCTCAATTTATAACCCATGTGTGCAGTTTCACTGAGAAGAAGGGCAGAAGGCACACTGCCCTATTTTAGCTCAGCAGGGCAAGAGCATTAAGAACGATGAAAGGTCAGAGTTACCTATCTTACATATATCTGAACGATAGCACCAACAAAATCAGAATGTGCTTTTCTAGGACACAATGACCTGTGACATAAAAGCCATGCTACCTCAGTGTCTAGCTTGCATTAAAACAAGCACAGTAATAATAATAGCACCACTTCTCAAAAGTAAAGTGCTTTCTGGTTTGTAAAACACATTCATAGATGTTTTTGCCTTTGATTCTTTCAACAACATTATGAGAGAAGCAACAGTTGTTGAAGACATGCTGGCAAATTATTCGGCAATGCAATACTACCCATCTGTATTCTTGCACTAACTAATTTGTATAATCTAGTTTCATGGCTTTAAGGACACATCCACGCCTAGGGGAATTAATAAAATTGTGTACAAGAATTGTTTGATGCATGAATACTCAGTTTTTGCAACATTAATTTCAAATGGGCACTTGACCAACATCTACTTATTATCTCAGTTTACTCCACCCAATCTCTATTTTCTTTATCTTCCTTCCATCCACAGATCATCCATAAGTGACCCACTTACTTAATTTCTCCATCAATATATTATTCCTTCACACTAGCCTGGAGCTTGATTTTAACAGCTCTCTTGGTACTAGACCTCTTTGGTTTGGTACCAGGACTGTCTCCTGGGTACTGCCAATAGTTGGCATCCTTTGTGGATGTGGCATATATTTTTAGTGTAAGCCGAGAACTGATAGGCAAATTTCTTTTGTCACTGTGTTGTTTTACCCACTTCTTTGGAAACAACATTGATAAAGATGCACTGGGAAAGCAGCACTGTCAGAAGATTAAGTTTTATGACAGAAAGTGCTAAATAAATGGTCTGTCAAAATATAGAGTAAGTGGAAAAAAGTCAAAAGACATTGATATGTCAAGCAAGGTAGACATTAGTATATCATAAAATGATGTCATGCTACCAAGCAGGGTGAGTTCATGAAACTTACCAGAGAATCCAGGAACTGGTCAGCATTTCTAGTGGAAGTGTTTGGTTTATGTTTATAGCAGAGACCTATCCTAGAATGTAAGCTCCATAAGGGCATGGCTTTGTCCTTGTTTCCCACTATGTCACCAACTCCTACTACAGTGTCTGGTACAAAGAAAGCATGCACACGTTTTTTGAATAAATGGATACCTCAATGATTAAATAAATTTGTCATCTAGTCTATAATAATCTCATTCCTATTCTGAAGCCACTGGTATCATAGGGTGTCCTAGAAATAGGCATATTTTAAGGAAGAAATTTGAACAGTCCCTTTAAATTTTCTCAAGCCTCCTTTAACGAAGCAAAGGAAAGTTCAGTTGCATTTTTTATTTCTTGGTTAGGAATGATCTGGCCACGGGGCACAATGATATTTTTAAATGCACGGAAAATAATCCACCAGTTTAATCTGCACAATGTTTAACACAAATATCTTCTCCATTAACAATATGGTGCAAGAGAGAGTCTGGAGGTCATTAGAGGACCTGAAAACACCCTGCAATGTGTTTGTACAAGATTAGCCCTTCATGGAAAAGATGTATTCATTCTCAATATGGCCTTATGTCAGGGTTGCTGGCCTTAATGTGTGGAACTTTTCCAGTTCATTAAGGCAAACGTGCCCAGAGCTATTTTCTGGGTTTGAAATAAAAGAGCAAGCTGTGGTAAGCTTGAAACTTTTGTTGCTATTTGTATTCCTCTCTTCTATTTTCTGCTCTAGTTTTTTAAATCCACCTGCTTTTTCCTTTGCTTAGTAAACAGAGTTGCCCATCTGACAAATTGTGAAATATACCCTCAACCCCTCACTCACACATTTGGCCTTGGATTTTATACTAAACAGTTTCAAATACCAAAACATAGGCAGCCATTCTTCTTGGCTTATTATAGGCTCAACTCAGAGCTATTTCCTCAACGATTTGAAGGCAACTTTCCTCTCCTGTCCTGTCCCTTCCTGGTCTTGAATTTTATTTCCCTATCAATCCAAATCTCTGCATTTTGTGCTAAAAAATCTGTGTTTAAATTGAA
The DNA here is from genome assembly GCA_963573385.1 of Cacajao melanocephalus. NCBI lineage: Eukaryota > Metazoa > Chordata > Mammalia > Primates > Pitheciidae > Cacajao > Cacajao melanocephalus. The sequence goes on from CAUYLG010046237.1 coordinate 4,483, forward strand.
CATTTTTGAAGATTTTTGGTTTAGATTTGACACTATATTTTATAAGTGAGTTTGAAGAGAAAGGCAAGGAAATCCTGTTCATCCAAGGTATCTAGTCAGTATGGGACATGTTATGCTACAAACGCAAATCACACAAACATCTGAAAACATAAAGGTTTAGCTCATGCTACATGTCCATTGCTGGTAGGCAGGGAGTCCTGCCCACCAAAATCACTCGGAGTTCCAGGCTGAGAAATCCCCTGCCATCTCACATATTGCTGGTCATAGTACAAGGGAAAGCTAGAATTCTAGGGAGGGGCTTCTCACATTTTAACTTGTATTTCACCTGGGGATCTTATGGAAATATTGATTCTGATTCAGTACATCTGGGCAGATCCTGAAAATCTACACTTCTAAGAAGAGTTCCAGTGATGGTGCTGCTGCTGCACTGCCTAGTGTATTTTCAGTAGCATAGCCCTAACTAAACTAGCAATTAAGTGTTCTGCCCCAGAAACACAATTTCATTAGACACACTGCTTCTCCCAACCACAAGACAGCTGAGAAGTACAATCCAATCAGATATCCAGAAGACAGAACTGAAAATATTTGGCGAACATCCAGAAACAATAATATGGCTATTTACACAGCACAGAGGCAAAATTAATACTTCTCAAATCATTTTTAAGCTAAACTGATCAATGTGTTAAAATGTTAATAAAAACAAATTGGGCAGAGATTCTCAATCTCAGACTATATATCAGAATCAACAATGGGGATATTTTTAAACACAGACACCTGACAATTTAGGATGGCTCCATGGTAGGGTTTGAGTATATTTTTCTTTTTTCTTAAACTGCCTAGGCAATTCTTAGCCAGGATTTAAAAAGCACTAAAGTAGGGATTCCTAAGCATTTTATTGAAGGTGTAAAAGTACAATTTAAAGAATGCATTTCTAGGAGTAAAAGAAAATTTTTTCCTATCCCCTGAAAGATTCTGGAAGAAACTTGACAGTAGACAGATTATTAAGAGGTAAAAAGGCAAACAAATTCATTATGTCAACATGCACGGACATACCATAAAATATGAGACTTGAAGAAAGACCTGATGACTGAAGATTTTTATACCTTTATACCTTCAAATGATTAAAGTTTTATACCATAGAGAAAGAATAGATTCTGGGGGCTTTTCAGGGGAAGATAGTGACCAGCCACAGGAGGGTCAGAGGAACTGCACGGGGAACAGAGCCTGTCTTACTATGCAGATGAAGTCTCTCAGGGAGCAGCCCTCAGAGGATTGATGGTGGTTGTGGTTAAAGTCTCAGACTTGTAGTCTCTTTTCCTGATTTAATCTTCCCTGATTGACTATTGTATGTATTCTAGAGGAACTTACCTTGGTCAGTTAAGGATATATCAGAGAAAACCCTTTCCCTTCCTTTACTGCTCTTTACCTGCTCTGTTTGAAGTCCAAAGTGACAAATTTGGAGGTATTCTTTTCTGGACAACAATATATTTGATTACCAATGTCCTCTACCACAAATTAATGAATTATACTATAAAAGTAGTTGTATTTTAATTGAAATTTAATATAAATTTATGCCTGTGACGGAAAGTATTTTAATTTTTTTTCCATTTATGAAAATTAATTTTTTTCTCTTTTTAAAATTACTGTGAAAGCCCAAGGGAAGGCCTTCCATTTAAGGAGTCACCTATATTACATTATTCAAGTTGCTCAAATATAAAAGTGCTTAACTACATAGTATTCCTCCAAATATTGATTTATTCAAGATAGTGAGATAATTGGAAGAAAGAAAGGTAGTCAAGGTAAATTGGAAGGCAGAAAAAAAGGAAGGAAATGAAGAAAGGAAAGAAGCATGGGAGTGAAGGGGGAAGACTTCCCCTTTGCAGTCTGAAGATTTGCTGAAAATAAACTGACAAAAGTCACATTAATAGGAGAAAAAGACATACAAATTTATTTTATTGTGCATGGGCAAAAAAAAAAAAAATCACAGCAGTGATTATTCAAAACCCAATCAAGTACAGATGCTTAGAAACCCCTTCTTCACAGGGGAAGGGAGCTGGGGAATGTAGAGTAAATATTAGGGGAAATGAATAGGCCCAATGCTCAGACAATGGTTAGCAAATGGTTCTCTTTGGAAACTGAATGGGTCTATGGGAATGGACAGTGGCTCCTAGTGAAATAAATTTGTCCATGTGTAATTACATTCCCCACTCCCTACAATATGAGTTTATTTAATGTAAACTCAGGGAAGAAACAGAAGGTAATTGTTTTCTTCTTGGGTGTGCCCAGTCCCTCTGAAGATAGGGGAAAAGCCTCTCCTAGCACCTGCTGATTTCCAAGGGCCTTCATTTCAAAATACTTAATCATACTAGGATGCCATATTTTGGGTTAACATTCTGTGGTCTCCTTCAGGAAGAAAAGAAGGAAGAAGCCGACATACTGCCCAGAATCAGAGCAGTAGAAGGTAGCCCTTGAGCACAACCATGGGGATGAGCTAGTGCAAATTCAATTCCAGATTCAAATTTTAATAACTATGAATATTGCTAAAGTGACCTCTCCTTGTACAAGTTACTTAGCTTCTCTAAAACTCAAGTTTCTCACTTTTAAAATAGAGAACATTGCTATTTCACTAGATCTCAGTTGAGCTAAATGAAAAAAGTTATGCAAATCTCTTAGCACAGAAGCTAACATATTATCCATTAAAAAAGGTAGTTACCTTTTTTTATTTGTTGATGTGATAGAAGGGAACTGCCTACAACATGACTCTGATCACACTGATAATAAAAAATGCCAATCCTCTCTATTTCCTTGGGAGCCATCCAGTACAATTAAAAGATTTATATCCTCCTTAATAACCTTTGTCACTGAACTGTGGTAATGTTTGGGGTTAAGGGTTGTTATTAACATGCACATAATTAATGACATGTAAACTAGATTTGTTAGGCTGCCCCAGTGCATTAATTTGGATAAAGGCAACATAAGGATAAATAAAAAGGGCATAAAAGAGGAAATGGATGTCACAGTTAGGTCTACTTCATCTCTGTAACAATGGTTAGGAAAACAGACTCTTGAATCTCATAGAGATCTGTCACTTCCAGCTAGGTCATTAGGGTCAAGGTACTTACCTTTTCTAAGTAAGGATTTCTTCTTTTGTAAAGAAGGTGAGACAATATGACCACCAAAGGAGTGTTATATTGTTGTTATTCCAAATATTGACTGACGTAAAAAGAGAGGCAGTTTCTCTATGGGATCACACAGGTTTTGAGGTAGATTATACCCAAGAAAGCCTTAATGTTCTCCTCAGCTTGACTAAACATTAGACAGGTTTCTTCCTGATGTTAGGGCCCTGACTTCCCTTTTTTAGAGCATTTACTTTAGATAATTTCTTTTTTAAATTTATTTATTTTTGAGATGGAGTCTCACTCTGTCACCCTGACTGGAGTTCAGTGTCATGATCTTGGTACACTGCAACCTCCGCCTCCAGAGAAGCTGGAATTACAGTCTCCTGCCACCACGCCCGGCTAATTTTGTATTTTTAGTAGAGACAGGGTTTCATCATGTTGGCCAGGCTGGTCTAGAACTCCTGACTTCCAGTGATCCACCTGCCACAGCCTCCCAAAGTGCTGGGATTAGAAGAGTGAGCCACTGCTCCCAGCCTACCTCAGACAATTTTTTATTGTAAATCATTTCCTGACTTTTTGAGAGGTAAATCTTCTCCAAGACTCTTTCCAGTTTTACAATCCAGGCATGTCTTTTGCAAGGACCTGGGAGATATAACTTTGAAATGTAATCAAGGAAGATAGGGTTCCTATCTCCCAGTCTAAGTGGGAGGCTAGGAACCTAACATCCATAAGCACCAATCAGCAAACACAGTGGACCACATCAGCCTATAATTTTCTGGTTCCTTTTCATTAGCTCATCCCAGTGCTTAAAAACTCTCCTGCCTTTTGTTTCATTAGGGTTGAATTCAATTTCTCTTCCCTACTGCAATCATCTTGAATAAAGTCTTCTTGTTTAACTATGTCCAGTGCAATTTTTCTTTTACACTTATATTATCTTCAAATCAAAGACCATCAGCACTTTTCTATACTTAACCTTGGTTCTTTAGGCTCAATTGTAAATTAAAGTAAGAGAGTAAATTCACATTAAGGTTTAGTCTGGGGGCGGTAGCTTACACCTGTAATACTACCAGTTTGGGAGGCCAAGGCAGGCACATTGTTTGAACTCAGGAGTTTGAGGCCAGCCTGGGCAACGTAGCAACATCCTGTCTCTATAAAAAATTAAAAAATTATCTGGCAGTGGTGTCATGTGCCTATATTCCCACCTACTTAAGAAGCTGAAGTGGGAGAATCACTTAAGCCTAGAAGGTGGAGGTTGCAGTCAGCTGAGATCATGCCACTGTACTTCAGCCTAGGTGACAGAGCAAGACCCTGTCTCAAAAAAAGAAAAAAAAAAAAAGAAAAGAAAACAAAAAGAAAGAAATTAAGGTTTATACATTATACATTTCTCATGCCTTAAATAGGCATCGGAAAATCACGGTAATTCTACAGTAGCTAGAGGCTACTTATATTCCATCATTTATCTATAAATATTAAACTGTGAGCTTTGCCAAATTTAAATTGGAGGAAAACTAGAATAAGAGTATGGTACATAATCTTAATGTACTGTCTATCTTCTCATTCTTTGTAGGAGAAATGCCAAGTTCTCATCCTATTTTATTAATATACACTGAAAATATGAGAAATATAAGGCTAAATAATAAAATATACATGTCAAAACATTAACCTTTTTAAATTTTCATTGACTAGCATTTCATATGTTAAATAAAGCTAATCAGGTGCTCTAAAATTTAAAAATTCTTATTAAAATTAACCCAACATTAAGAAATTTTAACCTAATACATGTCTTGTCCTTTTGTAAAATTACAGTAACTAGTAGAAAAGTTTAACCTTCTCAATGTGTTCTTACATTAATTTAACTAATATTTCCAGTTCTCAATTATCACATTGGTAGAAGAAGGAAATGTGAAATAGTCTTATATATCCTGTCCCCAGAATTTCTTTCTTCTATAACCTCTGTAACATAACACCCATGCCCTTATAAAAAGCAACAGTTGAAAGAATAGTTTGAATGTTGTTATAATTTCCAAGATAATTTAATAATGCTTGATTTAGCACTTTTTCTCTTTACTAAATAAAAAATGTATTTTTTAATTTATTCATTTGCTTATTCTTGTTTTCAATCACTAAATATTTAAATTTATCTAACATTTATTATATATTAGGTACTAAGTGACATATCAAAGAGTCATACTTTCACTTCTGGCTCTGATGCAGCAACTCATGGCAGACCAATACTTCAGTAAATGCATTTAGAAAAGCTGGATAAAATGTTTAAAAATCAAATTGAAAAGACTGTATTGCTGTTAAGGTAAATGAGAAAGCAGAAAGCAAAAACAGGGAATAAGAAGACATTTTTCCCTCAGGGAATCTGCCAAGTTATGGTCTTGGGAAAGTGAGAGTCTGAAAAACAGGACAAAGGACCGATCATAACCAAAACAGATAAGCTGAGCAGGTTTTGGTAATTGCATTGGGCTGGTGAATAATTTTTGTTTAGGATAACAGTTAAGACTTGGAGACAATGGTCTCAGAGTTTTCAGAGATGGGGAAAAGGGAACACTCTGGATATTTTCTTTTGAGGAATATCCTAATTCCTTAAGGTGTACACGGAAAGAGGCTAAGAAGAAAAACAGAAAGCTGCTGCCAGGGAGAGAAGAGTTTTCAGCATATAGAAGTAGTTGATCAAATAATAACTGGAGTCAGGTCTCCAGCTAGAGTACCTGCAGAGCTGTGTCTTAGGAGTAGAGACAAATTAGAAAGCATCTGAGCCTTATGACCACAATAAAGCAACCGTAAATCTGACTGGTCTTGACTGCATTAAGGTAACCTGTTTCATACCCCAGCTGCCTCTTAGAGGAAGATAAATCATTGGTGGTAGAAATAATATGGCCCAGAAATAACAATTATATATATATAATTTCTGACATTCAGGCACAAATTACCAGGTACACTAAGACACAGGAAAGGGGAAGGAAACAGAAAACAGAAACTCCTAGGGACAAAATTGTGTCCTCCTGCCAACCCTCCTCCCCAGATTCATATGCTGACACTCTAACCCCTATTATGACTACTTTTTGGAGATAGGGCCTGTGAGTCATAACGGTGGAGCCTTGATCTTATTAGATTATATGCCCTTATAAGAAGAGACGGCAGAGAGCTTTCTTCTCTCACCCTCATGCACAAAGATGAAGTCATATGGGTATACGGCTAAAAATATGGCTGTCTACAAACCAGGAAGAGCGCTCTCACCAGGAACCAAACCAGTAGGTACCTTAATCTTGGGCTTCCTAGTTTCCAAATCCGTGAGTAACCAATTTCTGTTCTTTAAGCCAATGCTCCCCAACCTTTTTGGCACCAGGGACGATTTTTGTGGAAGACAACTTTTTTCATGGGATGGTTTTGGGATGAAACTGTTCCACCTCAGATCATCATGCATTAGATTCTCATAAGGAGGAGCATGCAGCCTAGATTCCTTGCAAGTACAGTTAGCAATAGGGTTTGTGCTCCTATGAGAATCTAATGTCGCTGCTGATCTGACAGGAGGCAGAGCTCAGGCTGTGACGCTTGCTTGGCCACTCACCTCCTGCTACGTGGCCTGGTTCTGTACAGGCCACTGGCCTGTACTGATCCATGGCCAGGGTTTGAGGACCCCCGATTTAGGCCACCCAGTCTGTGATATTTTGCTGTAGAAGCCTGAGTAAACTATTATGGAAACATTCCCATGTTGGCCCATAGAAAAACTTCCCCCTTTGCCTTCTGAAGGTTTGCTGAAAATCAACTGAAAAAAGGAAGATTAATAGGAGAAAAGACAAACAAAGTTATTAATGTACCCGGGGGAGAACCATGAGAACCACAGAGAGATGTCCAAGCAATGGGATACAAATGGTTACATACTCTCCTTCTTAGAGAAAAGTGAGATGGTGAAGTGTGGATGGTTTTAGGGTGGGAAGTAAATGATTATTAGGAAAATTCGATGAGCTTAAAGAACATACAATGGCCTGGAACAAAGTCTTTGGGCTTGCACAAGAGACAGTGCTTAGTGACAAAAGTCTGCCCAGGTATGTTGCCAGACTTCAGTCTTTCATCCTGTGGTAAGAGTTCAGTTAATGAAAATTTAGGAAAGTCACCAGAGGTCATAGTTTTCTTCTTTGGCAGGTCCAGACTTTAGGTAGACGAGGAGACTTCAGAGAACTTTTATTCTATGCTTTGGGAGAGACAGAAGCACCATATTTTGGGGTGCTGGTTTCTGAAACCAAGCACCCACATCCACATATAAGGCAGCAACACTGTTAATGCACAGCTTAGTATTTGACAACAGAGTACGGGGGATCATTGCTCACATTTTTTGAGTTCTTCGTATGGCAGTCTCCTTTGTGGTATTACATTCCGCAATTTCCAGCTGCTTCAGTCTAACCAAACTCTGCTATCAGGTTTTAACTGAATGTAACTGCCTTATTCTCTTTCAGTTTCCCTTCCTTGCACTGAGGTCTGGAAATTGCCACCATCAAGAAAGCTGGAAATTCGATAGGGACCATCGAATCTGTTTCCCTTTTATCAGGAATCACAGCCCAACACTACTTGTCCTCAATGTCTAAAAACAGTCATTTCATATATTTTGACCAGTTTTTAATTTCTTTACTATGGATGTACAGCTTCTATACCAGATTCTTATGATTAGAAGGTTAATCCATCCTATTCATATTAAAAACTGTTATAAATCAGAAATCATAGTTTTAAAAAATCTGATAAACCATATCTGCAAAAATCCGCCAGTAAAAGTCACACTAATGGTAAAATATTGAATGACAGAGCTTGGGAAAGAGAGCAGGACAAGAATTCCAACGATAATTGCTTCAATTTATCATCATTTGGAGTTTTTTGCAAGTTCAATAAGGCAAGTAAAAGAAATAGAATTGAATATATAAAAACAATTCTGAGGAAAGAGGTGCAACACCTCAACATAAAGAACTACAAGATAAATATGACCTAAATAAATGAAGGGATATACTATTTAAATTAGAAAACTGAGAATTTTAACAAATGTTCCTAAGTTAATCTGTAATAGTTCCATGCACTTATAACAGTTATATTCCTTTCAATGTATTGACAAGAATGGTAGAGAAAAATCAAGAAATTTTAAAAATGGGACATTCACCCTATCAGACATTCAGATTTATCGTAAAGCTATACTTATTGAAACAATGTGATGTTTGGTATAAAAACAGGCAAAGAAAACAAACAATGGAAAGTTCAGCAACAGATCCACACATATACAGTCATTTGTGATGCAAGTGGAGAATTTTTTTCTTTTTCTTTTGCAAAGCAGAGTATCTGGACTTACATGCACATTATTAACAGAAATTCTACACTCAGATATATACTCAGTGAAAACGTATCTAATGTGCTCCCAACACACTTGAACAAGAATGATTATAGCAACATTATTCACAATAGTGAAAACCTGGAAGCAAACAAATGTTTATCAATAAACAAAAATTATGTTTGGATAAAATAAATGTATGGATAAAAATTGTACATTCACACAAAATACTATACTCATGAAAGGGAACAAACTACATTCATATGAACAAAAAGAATATAGCTCATGAACATATGCTGAGCAAAAGAAGCCAAACACAAAAGAATTCATAACAAATGATAACAAATACAGTTAAAGAACAGGCAATTCTAATATATGATGATGGAAATCAGAGAAGTGATTACCTTTAACACGGATGGTCACTGGGAAGAAATATTAGAAAGGATTCTGGATATACTGGTTTGTTCTCTATCTTAATTTAAGTGGGAGTTACATAACAGTGTTCATGTGCCTAAATATTCATCAAATTCTATACTTGTGATTTTTATAATTTTCTATATATTACTATATATATGTATTACGTTACTTCTGTGTATTGTACACTGCAACAAAATTCATAAAAGCACAGACCGTATCCCAAATATAGTAGAGTAGAAAAGACTTGTACTTAGAAATCTATAATATTCAGCAGCCTATATAAGTTGTTAGGAAATAACAAATGAGTTACTGTTTTATAGTTTAAAATAGGAGAATATTGTTTCCATTTTGGTGGAGGTTGATTAAATTGAGGAATGAAGAAAGGTTTTCTGTGATTGCTAGACAGAAATGAGGAGTGGTCAGTCATTTCAGCGAAATAATTAGTATCTCCTCTCCAAAGCTGATCAGCTATGTAAGAAAAAGTGACAGCAGTTTGTCTGGATTATAATCAATACTGTGAAATTAGATTGAAAAGAAATATTAAGGGTAGATTTTGAATGATTTTCAATAATGAAGTAACAAGTTTGGATCTCTATAGCCTCTGGGGAGCCCCTTAACATATATAAACAGAAAAATAGGTGGCCAGGGGCAGTGGATCACACCTGTAATACCAGCACTTTGGGAGGCCAAGGCAGGCAGATGATGAGGTCAGGAGATTGAGACCATCCTGGCTAACACAGTGAAACCCTGTCTCTACTAAAAATACAAAAAATTAGCCAGGCATGGTGACATGCACCTGTAGTCCCAGCTACGTGGGAGGCTGAGGTAGGGAATCACTTGAACCTGGTAGATGAGGTTGCAGTGAGCCAATATCACGCCACTGCACTCCAGCCTGCATGACAGAGGGAGACTGTCTCAAAAAAAAAGAAAGAAAAAAAGTCATGATCAAAATTATAATTTGGAAAAATAAATTGACCTCAAGATTACTGGAAAGAGAAGGAAATTTATGTAGCAAGAAAACATAAATGAATATTATGAAAATTTTATGCATTTTCATTTGGCAAATAGTTATTAACTATTGACTGGCTCTGGCAAAAATTAGTGAGCATCTAATTTAGATCTTTTGAGTGGGAGGGTGACAAGGAACATACATGACATCTTGATTAAAGAACAATTTGAAAAAAATTATTTACTGAGTACTACTAATGAAAAAGTATGAAAGCACATAAGTTAAGAATATGTTCAGCTGCCATAAACCAAAATCCCAACTAATAATTTTCTAAATATATGGCAGTTAATCTCTTTCACATAGTAAGAAGACCTTAGTAGATACTGCTAGTGCTGGTTCAGCTTCTTTAAAATGACATAATATCAGGATTTTGTTTTCAGCTTTATTGAAGTATAATTGACAAATAAAAATTGCATATATTCAAGGTGTACAACATGATTTTTTCATATATTCATTGTGAAATATTATCCATAATCAAGCTAATTAGCATATCTCTCACCTCACTTAATTTTCTTTTATGCATATGTGATAAAAATACTTAACATATACTCTCTTGACAAAATTCAAGTATACAATATATTACTATTATCGCCACCATGCTGTACATTAGATCCCCAGAACAACTCATCTTATAACTGGAGGTTTATACCCTTTGACATCTCCCCATTTCTGCCACCCACTGACATCTGGGATCTTGAACTTTTCTCTATCATTCTGAGGCTGTTGGCTTCCATCTTCTTGGGTAATGTCTCATGGTCACAAAATGTCTACCGTATCTTTGACATGGCCTTTTAATAAAGGAAGGTAGGAGGAAAGGAAGTGCCTGACAATTCTGTGAACTTTTTATAAGAAAGAAAAAGGTTTTCCAGAAATCCTCTCATCAGATTTCCTCTGTCATCATTAGCAAAAACCGGATCATATATACAGCCCCAGCTGAAATGAAGGCTAGGAGTATGGAGAATGAGGACACAATCTACATGATACGCTGCCCTGGCCTCCGTGCATTGCCTCTCAAAAAACCTACATCACCAAATCATGATCAAGTCTCTTCATTAACAAAGAGTAAGTGGAAACTGATGTTGGTCCTAACAAAGTTTTTCACAGGTCACACAAAAATATACATACATATATAATGGGTGGTGTTTGCTCTTAAAGGGCATAGGTAATATGCTCTGTGAATGTTGTAGATTGCCACTACACTTAATATGGAAATAACTGTACTTCATATGGAATTAAGAAAATAACTACACTTAATATGGAATGGGGAATTTCCACTTAATATGTGGAATCTATTTTCCACATGTTTGTACATCTTTAATAAAGTTTGCTATGCTTTGCTTCTTCCTAAAACTGTCTTTGAAGTTTGAAACCACATACAATAAGGAAGGTAACATAATGGACAACATAAAATCACTACAAAACATAGGAGTAGAGAGGCCAAGCATGGTGGCTCATGCCTGTAATCTCAGCACTTTGGGAGGCTGAGGTGGGCAGATCATGAGGTCAGGAGATAGACACTATCCTAGCTAACAGAGTGAAACTCCATCTCTATTAAAAACACAAAAAATTAGCCGGGTGTGGTGACACATGCTTGTAGTACCAGCTACTTGGGAGGCTGAGGCAGGAGAATCACTTGAACCTGGGAGGCAGAGGTTGCAGTGAGTCGAGATCACACCAGTAAACTCTAGCCTGGGTGACAGAGCGAGACTCTGTCTCAAATAAAAGAAAGAGTAGATAAATAGAGGTGACCCGATGATATAATTATGTGGAATTACTTGTGCATTTTATGTGACTTAACAAGAAATAGGGTTAGTAAAGAATTTCTCATCATTTGACTTTTTTAAACAGCTGTATTTTGAGAAATAAAGTCATCATCATTGCTGACAAGAAGGGATTATATGAAGTTTTCAGTCTTTTTAGAAGAAATATTAGTAGCAGGAAGATAAAAGATAAATTATGCTCTTAAAAAGAATAGCTTCCGATAGGCTACATTTTTAGGTGTAATGAATTTCCCATTATTTTCTTCAGGCTTCATTAACGGAACTTGATTCTTCTACAATTTTTCAAATGGGATCTTAAAGCTTTATATGGCAATGTCTTTAATTGCAGTCTTCCTAAGATTCCTTTGGTGTATTTTTCCTCGAGGGAGGGACTACCTGCCCTACCTGGTTTCCCATCATATTTCTATTATACATGGAAGTCAATCAATATTTATTAAATTAGTCTGTGGGATAAAAAATAAGAATAAGAAATATTGTGCTTTTTTTCAACATTGATTCTAAAATACCTGTTAATGCTAATTAGCAGTGATTTAAAAAAATACACTAATATTCTATGTATGAAAATTTTTGCTGTTAACCCTCTTGAAGAGTTGTAGTCAGAACCTGCCATCTTAAATGGTTTGTGTTTCCTTTCCCTCTGATATTCCAAGGTACTCAGCATGGTGTCTCCCACATCTTGCATCATTCAGTGCATAATTGATATTCTCATGAACAGATTCCTAAGGATAGCTGAAACAATATTACACTGGTACCTTATTTCTGCCTATCTAAATGTCAGGATAAATTTATTGAATCTGGAGAATTAAAAGATTTACATGGCTACTAAGCTATTTTTGTTAAGTATTAGATGTTCCAAGCAGTCTTTGAAAAATGCTGCATCACAGCTTATTCATAGTTCTATTCTGAAATTAGTGCCTGAGTGCCTGAGTGCTGTAGTATTGATTAGAAAGGGATTTATATGTTTTAGAAACAAGCTGAACAAGAGGTTGCATTGTGCTGTCAAAGTTGACAGGCTGACTTTCTTTCTTGCCCAGACAGAGGGCAATCACCCTTTTTCACAGAAGTAACCCCCAAGGATATTTGCAATCAGGCCACAGGTTTCTTCACAAGAGAGTTTTGAATCTGTTAAAGTTTTTGAAAAGTAAACAAATTGAAATCCCAGATTTCTGTACTATTTTATGAAAAAGATCATTTTGGCATGAAAAACTTTAATGATAGGTGGTTACCACTCAATTTCCTAGACCAAGGGTGGGTCCAAGCCTGGTGCCTGAGTAACATAACTGTATCATAAGTTTTCTATACTCTTTAGTGTGTTGTATTATACTAAAAAATGTAATGTACTTCACCAAATTAAAAACAATATGGAGGCTGGGCGCACTGGCTCAAGCCTGTAATCCCAGCACTTTGGGAGGCCGCAGTGGGCAGATCACCTGAGGTCAGGAGTTTGAGACCAGCCTGGCCAACATGGGGAAACCTTGTCTCTACTAAAAATACAAAAATTAGCTGGGTGTGGTGGCACACGCTTGTAATCCCAGCTACTCAGGAGGCTGAGGCAGAATCACTTGAACCTGGGAGGTGGAGGTTGCAGTGAAGTGAGATAGTGCCATCGCACTCCAGCCTGGGTGACAAGAGCAAAACTCCATCTAAAAAAAAAAAAAAAAAAAAAAAAAGAAGTGAAAAGGAAAGTGTGGTTAATGAAAGAGAATTGATAGTATAATTGTAAAATCTTGAGCCCATAATGATGCTTTTGACAGAAATAGAAAAGTTAGTCCATTTCAGGATCACCTTCCTGCACTGAGGTATGAAATTTTTGTTTTGAAATTGCTTGAAATCTGAATTAAACAGGAGTCAGTTTAAGAAGTTGAAGAGAGTGTGCATCAGATGCTAAGCAAAGCATTTTGTTAAAACCAGTCATCAAGGTGGAGCTCTGGGATGGTGAGAGGAGAGGTCCAGCTCAGTTCACCAAATCCTGGGCTGTCTCAGCTTGGTCCTCTTTAACTCTTCATCTCCCCCTCATTTCCTGTCTTTATTTGCCTTCATATTTTATTTCTAATCTTGAACTTATATCTCCACACCTGACAGCCAGTTTAACATTTCTGGACTTGTAGACCTTGTCTCAGCATTATGCTACCGTTGTAAGTGTCCAATCCAGCCCATCTAGGGGGAAGTTAGACAGGTACTATCTATCTTTTACTTTTGAGAAAGAAGAAAGTGTGGTATTTAATAATACCTTTACAGACAGGCCATATTTATTCCAAAATAGCACTTTATTAGGGCTTATAACCAATGCAATTCATCATGCTCGACTTTTATGGTATGCAAATGTATACTACCTAAATGGAAGAGATTACTTAGAACACTAGCTATGCATCACAGAGCCCCTGTGACACTCTTCAAAATGCACCAAGGGGATGGTCAGCGCTTTTGAAATAATACAAATTATATTTGTTAGTATTTGTTAAATACTTATCATGTATTAGGCATATGTTAAGCTCTTGTAGGAAATGTTACAGTACTACAAATATCTGGAAAATTGAATTTCTGATTTGCTCATAGTCTCAAAGTAAATATAGGATTAGAAATTGAATAACTATTACTTGAATTTACACATATCAACATTACAAACATTTATAAAATTGGAGTTTTTGAATTACTGTATTTTGGCATTGTATTTTGAAACATTGTATTTTCTAGCAATCTCAGATAAAATTTTGGGGAGGAAAAGGATTTTCACTGAATTCCCTGATTAGGAACGACACTTAGTGGTGCTCAGAGAGGCTCTTTCAAGTAATAAAGATTACATAAATTACTCTAAATAGTGAGGGACTGATTTGAATATCATTTAGATCCAATGCCTTTTCACAGGTTGCTCCCCTCACATAGAATGTCATTTCTCTATTCCTCATCTAGAAAGGTCTGCTTTCTTTGAGACCTGGCATCTAAGATGACAGTACAGCAAGCCACGAAGTACTCTCCAGCATTTATTGGCAAGATGGGTAGTTCTTAAACTTGAATTTATCAGATTTATCCACAGGGTTTATTTAAAATGGTGGCTGGCCCCACTCCTGAAACTTCTGATTCAGTAGGCCTGAGGTAGAGTCAGAAATCTGCATTATTAACAAATTCCCAAGTGACAATCCTGCTGATCCAGAGACTCCACTTTGAAAATTACTGAACCATGATACTACAATGAAATAAAAAGTCAGCGTGTCCCTTTTCTGCCAGGCCTACTGATTAGACTCCTTCAGTAAAACAACATACAGTTATGTATGTGTTTAAATTGCTTGGTTGCATTATTAAGATAATTTATATTCCCATCACTAATTTATTCCCCTGAAATCAGACTTATATATTCAACTACCTATTCTGTAGCTTCATTCTTACACCTAATAAGCACCTAAAACTTAATACATCAAAAATCGAGCTCTTAATTTCTCTCACCCCTCTGGTTCTAGACTATATACTGCTCTAATCCTGCCTAGCAAATCTTAAAAGCAAGGTCCAAAAGGATGAGGTATTTTACAAGTAACTTAACTCTGTCGCAGAGAATACAAAAACAAACAAACAAAAAAATCAATGATATTTATAAAAACACAAAAATATCTAGGCACAACAAAATAAAATTTATAATGCTTAATATCCAAGTAAAAATTACCAGGCTTACAAATAAGCAGGAGAATGTGGAATATAATTATGAAAATAATCAATTGAAACCATCTCAGAAAAGACACATGTATTTAAATTAATAGACAAGACTTAAAAATAATAATTATAATTGTATAACATACATTCAAAAAGTTAGATACATGGAAAATATTTAAAAACCCATTCAAACTTCTAGAAATGAAACTATAACATGTGAGACATACACTAGTTGTAACGAACAGATTACACATGGTAGAAGAAAAGAGTAGTTAACTTGAAGATATAGCAACAGCAATAGTTGGAAATGAAATTCAGAGACAAAATAGACTAAAAAATTTACCAGAGCATCAGTGAGCTGCAGGACCATGTCACAGGCTGAATATGGTTGTAATGAGAATCCCTCAATGAGAGAGAGGAGGGGCACAAAATAATAGCCAATGTGGTAGACAGAATTCTAATATGGCCCCAAGATTTTTCAGCCCCTGGTGTATTAACCCTATATAATTCCAAGGACAGTTAATATGGTAGATTCTACTGTCTTGATTCGGATATGTTATAAGGCACAACTATCCTTTAAATGGGAGATTATTTGTGTGGGCTTAACCTAATCACATAAAGTGTTGGAAAGAAGAGAGCTTTCTCTAGCTGGATGCAGAAGAGAAAGTCAGAGATGCGATGCACAAGAAAGCTTCAGCATATCAATGCTGGCCTCAGGATAGAAGGTGCCAAGTGACATGGAAAGCAGGCAGCATCAAGGAGGTGAAAGCAACTCCTGGCTTATAGCCAGCAGGAAATGGGAATCCAGTCCTAAAATTAAAAGGAACTGAATTCTGCCAACAAAAAGAATGATTTTAGAAGATTTTGTTCCCAGAGCCTCCAAAAGAAAGAGGGACATAAATAATAGAGAACTCAGTCAGACACAACAGTTTAAGCAGATGACCTCTCTATGCCTTGCTGGATTTCTGACCTATGGAGCTGTGAACGAATAAAGGGCTACCGCTTTAAATGCCAAGTTTGTGGTATTTTTAAAAGTACATACAATAGAAAACAAGCAAAGAAATAATGTCCAACATATTTTCAAATTTCAGAAAAACTATAAACTCAAAGGACCAAGAAGCTAAACAAAACCCAGGTATTGGAAATGTGAGGAAAACTGTATCAGTGCATGTCGTAAGTTACTCAAAACTCATGTTAATGAAAAAAAAAAAAATCTTAAATGCAGCCACACAAGACCCACTTATCTACATTAGGGAGTCAAATCCAAAACCTTCATGAATCTATCAAATAAAATATAAGATGTCAAAGAAATACCAGGATTGATTTAGACTATTTTCTTCATCCATCAGACTCCCCCAATTATATCTTTAGGGGATATTATAAAAGAGCACTTTAGTAATTCCTTCATTTGAATATCTTATAGATATATTGAAGGGAAATATGATTATCATTTTGTAAAAATTTAGACACTGAGATCTATCTGAACATATTTAGTTCAGTTTAAAAATAAATAGTACCAAGAGGGGCAATTATACAATATTGCATGTGAAAGAAAATGCTTCCTTTTATTCTTTTTCTTCTTTCTCTTACCTTTTCTAAATATGGAATCATGTTTTCTCTGAATTCCAAAAAAAATTGGTTTTGGATAAAGAAACAAAGGATAGAATTGATCATATATATATATATATATATACACACACACACATATAATGAAATATATTTCAAATTGTTGATATACTAAGCTGACTTGGAACCTGCTGGGACTTAACTGGCATAGATAAGTGGATAAAGAGAGAATATTAATATTAGGTAAAGCCAGGGAGAGAAGAAGTTGACTACCAAGGTGAGGTTATCAGTGGTATCATGCCATCCTGAGGAACACGGTAAGCACAAGTTTGAACTGAACTGATGTTTCTGTTGTATTGACTTCAAATATTGGTTGAAACTAAGAAATAATTTTGAGCCTTTTGTGGGGTAAGACATTAGTAACAGCATCAGCTAAACACTTTGAAGTCGAGAGCACAGCTCCAGTGGGTGATAGGAAGCTGAAGCTGAAACTCACTGCGAAGGTTGGGAATATACAGGCAAGCACTGTGGCTCCAGCATCCTCTGAGTTCTCATCATCTCACCCATGCTATAGGTGTATTTTAACAAAACAAGTTGTCAACTCCATTATTTGGGGGTTAAAACTTTCTACTTTGATCTGCATTCACTAAACAACTTAGGCTGAGCCTGGCTCTGTGAATAAAGTTGTCATTACAAGAAATGCAATGATCACCAACAGCTGGCAATTTGGAGATGAATAATAAAGGGGAAAAGAAGAGATTCTTGCTTTTACCAATCAACTGTTCTTTGGTTCCCAAATATTCCTTTCTTGTAGAAAAAGGGGAAAGTTTAGAAAAGGGAAACACTAAAAAAAGTCACAGACTAAATATTTTCAGCGTATCCATTTATTTCTTATTATCACAATTCAAGGAAATGATGTACCACCTTTTCACTTTTGAGAGAGAGACCGTTAATAAAATTGATAGTTAATGCTGAAGACTGTCATGAATTAGTTACTAGATAGAGGCATGTTTAAATTGTAAATTACCTTGAAAGTCATTAACTACCCCAAACTTAATAAAGTGAAATCTTCACATTATTAAAGAGAGTAACAGATGTTGTTTTTAATGTTTAATGAACAATATTTATCTGATGCTATAATGCAGTCCCGTCTCCCTGACCCCCCCTTTTTTTTCCTGCTCTCCAGTTAGGTTTGTTATGTTTCATTTGAAAGCTCTTTTGCAAGATGATGAGTGCATTATTTTTTACAATTGTGAAGGGTCAATATTTGATAAGTGTTATTTCTCAAGGAGTTCTGGATACTGCATATTTGAGAGTAAGAGTCAGTTTCTAGAAGTCTGTGTGAATAAAATGAGAGAAGGCATTTTTTTATCTCCAGCCAATATGGCAGATGAAGATATGTAACCACAGAAAAGCACTCCAATCAGTGCAGCTTCAAACCTTGAAAGATACTGCATGGTAACTGTGCTTTCTCTTAGATTATCTTTTTTCTTCTTGGATTATTTAAGGGGGACTAATTTTTTGAAACCCTAGGCAACAAGATCTCAATCAGTAAGCAAAGTTTGTATCAAGAAAACAATGATATTTCAATGTTAGGGAAAAACAACATCATAGCCAGGAGGGAAGCAATCAGAACTTAAACTGCTGCAATCTGGAAGCTTCTCCTCAGGACCTGTTTACAGCTGGTTCACTGTTCTCTCAAGCAGCATAATGTGCCAAACAAGTGGCAGGTGGGAAGGTTATGTAAAAAACTGTCTACATGACTCAGTTGACTGCTGAGGTATAAAAAGAAATCGCAGAGACATTGAGCTCTTCTGAAACAAAAAATGAAAATTATGGTAATCCCCTCAACCAAGAAACAGAGCTGGTCTCTATCTAAACATACCTAAAGTGAATAGTATTGTCTAGTGGATATAGAGCTCTTTCTGATTAAAAAATGTGTCACAGCTTCCTTAATTCTGTGTAATAGTATGAAGAATATATCCTTGATTTCACCTTCTAGACTTGCAACTTTCTCCTAATTCTTTGCATTCCAGATTCAAGGAAGAAAAATGACAATTATGAAGAGAGAGAAAGAGACAACAGGATAAAAGATCATTACATTTATAGTAATGATTTAATCCTCAGAGCCAGGCTTAGCCCAAGTTGTTTAGTGAATGCACATCATTGTAGAAAGTTTCAGCCCCAGGATGAATGGAGTTAATCATTTGTTTTGTTACAGGATAGATATTAGTCTCTCTGGAACATTCACTCCCACAAGAAAGGAACCACTTTTTCCTCCTATTAGGCAGATCTTGCAGATTGAAATATTAAACAATTAAAGTTTGCTGTTATATTACAACGTGATGAAGTACCAAAATTAATGTTATCCTTGACCATAGATGAAAAGATCGTAGCATTCTGAGGAACTGCAAAATGACCTAAAAAATTGTGTGGAATATAAAGATATTGCAGTCAAAATGGCTGTATCATTCAATTGTACAAATATTTACAGACTACGACTCCAGGTTTAAGAGAGAGAGTAGGACAAGCACACAAACTATAATAGGCAGCAAAAAAGAAAAAAGAAAGTTCATTTAGAAATAATCAAAGATGCTTAGATCAGGAGCTCTTAAGTTCAGAGGAATATTACATGAGCTTTGTGGATTGAACTTGGTTGCTCCAAGAAAGAGAAAAGGTAGATGATCCAAGCTGGGGGAACAAAATGAACCAAAGCATCAAATTTGAAGTATCAGGATGCTTGGAGTTGGCAAATTGTTCATTGACATGTGGAATATGCTGGTTGGGATGTCAAATACGAGAGTTGTTGACAAGCAAATTGTCCTGCCATGTATTTCTTCTATATATTACATTCATGACCTGTGTGTTTATTTCTTTTGAACTCTTTCAAATGAAAGATGACATATGAATAATCATTCTCTATAACTGGGTAAAATTTCCCCAAAGTAATAAAATCCTAGCAACCAGCATCTAGATCAAAGAATGGTATTACCATCATCCAGAGGTTCCCCCTGCTCAATTTCCATAGCCTGTTTCAGTCACACACCTTCCATAAAAGTCATTATCCATTTTTATAGGTACCATTGTATCACAGGATAGTTTTTTTTTGTTTAGAACTTAGTATAAATAATATAGTAGATACACTTGTGTTTGACTTCTTTAACTGAGCACCTTGTTTTGTGTAACTATAGCTTATTCTCTTTTATTGTTTATTAGTATTCATTAAGAACGATCTATTGCTGATGTACATTTGGGTTTTGAATTTGTTTTAATCTTAACTTTTCAATCAAATAAATGGATTAACAACTCCATTTCAAAATGGTTAAACAAATGCAATGACTGATTAAGTTAAATGTACACATAATCACCTACATACCATATTCAAGCATAAATAATAATCAGCAATTTTCCTTATTAGTGATGAGTCCTAACTCCAGTATGAGAACTGGAAGTAATTGGGTCACTTCTGTGTCCTGCTAATCTCTTCTGTGGTCACTTTACTAGCTCAGTTGGTAGAGCATGAGACTCAACCCCTTCTAGTTTGCTTCATACTCTATCTGGTCTGTCTGATCTCTTTGAGTTCTGCGCTGTTATTCCTGATTGCAAAGGTCCTCAGATGCATTATAAACATTGTATTCTTGCATTAGAGGGTGTTTTGCCTCAACTGCAAAACATAGGTATTTCTACTATGTTATATAAACAAACAACAATAAAAAAATCTCCTTGCACACATTTTGTTTTCCAATTCCAGAATAACTCTGTTGAAAACTTATCTCACTCGCTCTGATGGAAGAGAGTGTTATCTTTCTCTTGAGAAAGCTCTGTGTTTTGAGCAGGAACAACTAACTTTCAGACTGCCATCTGGAAGGTTTCTCACTCAGGAAACTTATCCAAATTTTCTCTCTATTGTCCTCAAAAGGATCGTCCATCCATGGATCTGTGACTTTCACTGTGTCTTGCACTGTTAATGTTTGTCTGGGGGAAAGTAACATTTCTTAGGATCATAGGCAGTGCTTCCCACCTCAGTTACCAATCATGATCATTACCTTCTACAATTCCTGATATCTGCTTTTATATACTTTTGAGGGGGATAGAAAGGAAAGACCAAGAAAATGCAGAAAGTGGAGGGTGGTGCTTTCACCATGCATTGCATATACTTTCAGAGATTCAATAAGAGGGTGAAAGGCTTCTGGGCAAGCTACTCCATGGGAGCTCCAAATGCTACATGTACATGAGGACAAAAATTATTTAATTTTTTTATTTTCAATTTTACAGATTAAAAAAAGGATGTCAGAGTGAGACACTTTCCTTTGTATTCATTCTAGCTATTGTGCAACTATGAGTTTCTGAGGAGTTATAAGCCTGACTTCATATCATCCATCCCAGTTACAATTCCACTGTGAGTAAACACACTTAACGGATTATATGACTACTATATAAAAAGATGTATTAATCGCTTGGGTGGGACTTGCAGTTGGTCTGGAACTTAAATGGCACTAATAATATTTCCAATATAATATATAAATATATGCCCTGTGGGTATAGGACAAACATCTTAAGGAGAAATAGTGTTACAATTCTCAATACATACTATAATTTTTTAAATGGAATTTTACTGTAATAAACAGCTTATTACAGAAAAACACTTTCCCTGAATAAAGTGTATCTTATTATAATGCTGAGTATAACATCAGAGCTAGAGGGTTTTTTAAATTATTTCCAAAAAACAAAGAAGTTAGATTTAATCTAATAAGCAAGAATTACAACATAATTTCTATAGTCAGTAGCTCAGTAAAGTAAGTAGCCCATTACTGAGTTACTTACTTTAATTCTAGGGATGTTTATTGAGTGTTAAGTAAATGACATGTGTTAGATCATGAAACTATAAAGCAAATTGAGTCAATTGTCCCATATTTCAAGGAATTTATGGTATAACCTAGTAGGCAGTGAAAAAATAAAATCATCATGGTGACATACATTTCATGATGGAGATGCACAGCATCTATGGGAAAACAGAGGGGAGGCTTTTCGTCTACTTGCCGCGTGTGTGTGTGGTGTGTGTGTGTTGTGTGTGTGTCTGTGTGTGTGTATGTACTTTTACATATGTATGTTTATATAATTAAACTTTTAAGTGCAAAACCTTGAGATGTATGGATTTGGAAAACAGGACACGTTTTAGGAAGTAGAAGTTGGAGAAGAGAGGCAGTCCAGAGATAAACTTGATCTTATTAATTTTCAGCAAATTCCTAACTTTTAGACATTATTAACCATATTTCACAGACGTCATGGTATTGATTTCTAGCCAAATCTGCTGTATACAAAAGCCATTCAATCTTTTACTCTATGCATCTGAGACATTAAATTGGAAGTTACTTATTTTAATAACATAGTTTTTCTATATAATGCTTCACGATTTCAAAGCATTTTCACATAAGTTGCCTTATTTGAAACTCAAACTTATTTGAAACCTTGTGAAGCAGATGATAAGCATCTTTATTCCCATTTACATATGAGGAAACAGAGGCTTAGTGTGATAAGAACTGACCCAAGATTACCACAGATTTATGGAGTAAAATCTAAGTCATTTTAATTCCCAATTTTACATACTTTTTGTACATTCTCTATTTCTCAGTCTCATAGTTACTATGATAAAATGGATAGTAACTACTGCATATTTATTTTTACATAGAATTTATGACATTTTCTTTGAAAAGAGTATAATTAATAAAATTTTTAAAAACAGGACTTGAACTGAGTGAATTCAGAGGATATAGGACAAGCTGGCACACACACTAAAAACTGTGGAATGCAAGAAAAGGCCTAAGTGCCTCGAATGGATGGAGATATCAAAAAAAAAATGTCACACAGCGTTTCACCTGTAAGTGGGTGAGCAACTTTTTTCAAATGACTTCATGCACCAACTCCTATAAATAAGCAGAACAGAATATACTCACATGTCTAAACACACATGCCTGTTTGAGTCCTTTGATAACACTATTACTAGTTGTTGCCTCTACCAGGTTCGGTTGGATTTGGACAGTTAATTGAAACTGAAAAAAAAAATCAAAACAGAGTACATGGGAGTTCAAATTTGAAGAAGGGATGCTTTTAGGGAACATGCAGTCAACTAGCCAATATTAATATGCAGGACAATGTTAGACGTATGAGAAATAGTCCTGCACGGTTTTCAGTCCTGTCAGCTGTGGCTAAGGAGTTACGGTGAATACCATAAAATTAGGTCAATCACCTATATATTGAGACTCACAGTTATCAGGGAGAGCTAATGAGTTGATCCAAGTGACATTTAAAAACCATGGTTAGATTAATTTAGATGAGGCTGTAATTCTCATTTTCATCATGGATTTTATTTTCCTTTGTCAAAGATGTAATAATACTGAATAGACTTTAAATGATTTAAAGCCCCATAATAGTTTCACTGTTCATATCTCATTAATTACTTAACATCATAATGATGGCTAACCTCATAAACAGAAATACAAAAATAGGCCACAATGATAGAATATAGCCCTTGCTTTTAGCTGAGATAAATGTGAAGAGATCACAATATTGAAGATACTTCAATACTTAACGATCAAAGAAAAGAAAAACTTGCAAAAATTGAATTCAGTGCTGTTTCCATGATTAAAATAATGACAATTTTGCAAAGCATTATAGAATCTTTTTCTCTCAGGTCTATAATTTTTCTGGCATGTCTTTCAATTGTGCTAAAAGCAAATACAGTACATCCTATGTTTTGTCAAGTGGGGTATCGTATTGTCTCTTTCTTAGCACTGCTGTAAATATGTGAGGAGAAGAAAAATTAAAGTAGCAAATGGAGCGTGTGCTTTTATGTGTGTGTGAGTGTGTGTATGTGTACACGTGTTTACCACAAACTTAAGTTTAAGTACTGTAACTATCACAGAACTCCAATTCTCAAACTGGATTGTATATCAGAATAGTCTTAGAAGTTGTTAAGATGTAGGTTTTGTGGCCCTACCTTTTTCCTACCAAATCAGAACATCAGTGTTGGGGTGCCCATAAACCTATATTTGTAATACTCTGCATGGTGATTCTGACGCACAGCTGCATTTGAGGACCACTGATAAGACATTTATATCAAATATTAAATGTGTGTACATACTTGATACTGAAAATATATGTGATGTTTCTTTGAAATCGCAAAATATCTAAAATAATGGTGTTATAAGTAACTCCCTGTCCAACATCACCACGGAAAATGCTGCAAAGCATTAAATACCTAGCATAGTGTCTCTTAACAGCTTATTGTGTTGGTTTGGGTCATGGGTGATAGTCAGCAAGAGGATTATCAAATGTGAACTGGATTAACAAATGCAAACTTGATGAACTCTACTACACTGCAGGAAAAGGGGGAACAGTGACTTCAGGAGTAAAGAGCATATGTCATCAGCTCAGCAGTAGCTCAAAGGGCCCCTTCGGTGTTTTCCACATCCCTTCATGTAATTATGGTAATTATCATTGATTATGCTCAAAGGTTTTACTAGGCAGTCTTTTAAACATTTGCATAGATTACTTAACATAATTCTCACCAAAAATAATATATGTTATTAAATCCACTTTACAATCCAGGAAACTGAGGGTTTCACAGAGACATCTGACTCCATTACCTATATTTTTTAACTACTAAGAGAATATAGTAACTACAAAATGCAGTTACTACAGATAATACAGTTACTACAAAAATACTCTACAGGTAACAATGATAACAAAAGTTGTCTTCAAAATGTAGATAACAAAAATAACAGCAAAATAACAGACTTACTTCCCTCATTGCCAGAGTACAAGGACTCCTTCCCCATACTTCTTCCCATGCCTCTGAAGTGTTTGGTTCAATGGAGGTTAGCCTACTGTAGTTTGGGACCACATCAATCAGGTACTGGAGGGCCAGTGCGCACTAGAGACCTTCTATTAAGTTTTCTTATGAGTCACTAGTGAAGCACAGGAGTTCCCTGCCTCTGGCACTCTACAGGAAAGAAAGAAAGAAAGAAAGAAAACAAGGAACAAAAGAAAACAGGCAATTTGCCCTGTCACATAGATTAATCAAGAAAGGCGTAACCTTTGGATCTTTAGTTTGTCTCCAATAAGGGTAAAAGGGCATTATGATAGATACAGGAATCACTTCAATCATCTTTAAGAGTCCTAGGACATAAGGCAAGGGGCTTAATGCTTTCATTTAAAACATGTATTCTTTTTCTCTTGAAGTTTCTGTAATTATTACCTATGCTCCTTCTATCATGCTGTATTGTGAACAACTTCAGAGAAAAGAAGCAAGTTCTATAGATCAAAGAAAAAATTGACTGGGAAAAAAAAGGGTTGTCTTTCTACTAAATACACACACATATTCTGTCGTTATGGCAACAAAAGATCTAAGAATGGCACACCAAATAATATAGTACCAAGGCACATTATTATACTATCATCAAATGTCACAATAAATGTGCTTCAGCTCCTGAATATAACATACAGTATTGTTTTCTGTTCTTCTCAGTACTTTCACTTGAGGTCAAAGCAACTTTTTTGAATGAAGAACAAATATCACCCATCACCCTTCTTAGTGGATCTTTCTTGCATAAAGACATCCCACTAATTTCACTGAAAATACATGCAGTAGATTGAACATTGGGCTATTTCTTCTGTTTCCTAAGGGAACAACTGTTGATCCTTCAAAACCCATTACACTATATCTATCTAGAAATATTCTTAGCTGAGGGATTCATTTGTGTGTGTGTGTGTGTGTATGTGTGTGTGTGTGTATTATATATATATATATATATAAAATATTGCTTGTATGTATAAATGACTTTGATTGACTAACAATTGGCTACAAATATGTAGACAAAGTAAATCATATTGATTTCAATAAAACGGATTGGTTTAGTATATCTTTCCACATGCTTTTAATCTTTAAAAATATATTTATGTAAGAGAGCAGTGGTGGAAATTTTACCATTTTTTGGATCGTGCTGCAAATTTATACAGTTGCTTTATCCTTCATATTTTCTCTAATATTGGTATACATATATATATATGTATGTATGTATGCTAATATTCTATTACGATATCGATTCACAACTATATTATGTGACTTTGCCAATAGGACAGCCAAAAAATGAGGTAGAATGGGTTACAAGTCAGCAGCGATTTTCTGCAGAAGAATACGGAGAGATTGCAACAACAGTGAAAAGGTGAAATATCTAGGACGTCTTAGAAATGATGGGAAAAGATCACATACTTTAAGCAAGCATGAGGTTCTGAGAACTTACATACGGAGGTGGTGAAATGGATTTTAGGAACTGTTTCCTCTTTCATGTGGGAGCAGAAGAGGAATAAAAAGGAAAGGCTAGGTTGAAGCAGAACATGAGGTTTCAAAGATGTGTCCTTGGGTGTATGTCACCCTCATGCCCTACTGCCCTTCCACCCTGATATTGCACTCTAATTCTGTACTTAGATGTTTTTATTTGTAAACCAAGAATTTGTCACCAAAATATGTAAAAGTGCAGATGACCCCCAACTTACTGTAATTTGGCTCACGGTTTTTCGACTGCAATACTGTAACAGCAATACCCATTCATTAGAAACCATACTTGGAGTACCCAAACAACCATTCTGCTTTTCACTTTCAGCTCAATGTCCAGTAAATTACAAGAGATATTCAGTGCTTTATTGTGAAATAGGCTCTGTGTTAGATTATTTTGCCCAACTGTGGGCTAAAATAAATGTTCTGAGCACTTTTAAGATAGGCTAGGCTAAGCTATGATGTTCAATAGGTTAGAGGCATTAAATGCATTTTCAGCTTAGGATCTTTTCAGCTTACGATGTGTTTGCCGGGATGCACCCTCATCATAAGTCAAGGAGCTTCTGTAGATTTCTGAATTGTACCAGTTCATTTCCAGAGTCTTCTACATTTACCGCTAGGAGCTCATTTCAACAAAAAAAGAAATCCATAAAATTGCCATTCAGTGAGTGTCAGCTAATTCTGCTGCTCTGGTCCCTATTTATTTGAAAAATGTGCTATCCCACAACACAGTCTATTTGTGATTGAACTAAATTAAGGGTAATAATACTGAATCTACTAATTTAAAATATATGCTGGGGTTCTTAGCTTAGTCAAACATATTTAATGTTTCTCTCCTCAATATTATTCTCCCAACTACCCATTTCAAGAAATAATTTAACACTGAGTGAAGAGCTGTACACTGATAAAGGAGGTCTATTGTCCCCAAAGCATTTACTATCAGTTTACTCAGAGTATCTTAAAATGCCAAAGAAAATGAAATTCCAACCCAGTAATTTAGCCATGTGGTAAATGTATTTTCTGATGAGATTGCTGCATATTACTGAAGTCTAAATTAGAAAGTCAGTGAAAATTGATTGGAAAATCTAACTATTGCATTAAAAAGACAATGGCATTAACGGAAATAACATGGCCTTCAGTGCATCTTTGAAACAACATTTAAGGATTTTATTTTTATTTAGAAGCACAGGTTGCTATGCAGCACCAAGCGTGTGCAAGCTACCTATAGAATTTTGGCAGGGAGAAATGAAACCGTCTTGAAAACACTCACAAACATCTTTCCAACTGTAGTTTATCACTCATAAATACTTTGACGCAGGAAAGTTCCCAGGCACCCAGCTAGAGAGCATGTTAAATTCTAAGGCATATTTATGGGACAGTTTTGGGACTTGGGCTTAGCACCAGATGTCAAAATCTCCATCAACTTTTGAAAGATTTTTCTTTCCTATGGAAAGACAAAGGAGGAAAAGGCAACCGTCTTCTCATTTTTCATTTTTAGGTAGTACTGGCACAGGTGTGCTGTTGTTCCCTGCAGTTTTACTGTTTAGCGATCATGAAGAACCTTGGATTTCAAAACATTCTCCTTCATTAATCATCAGTTCCTCACACTGTGATGTAGGCTCTACAGTGAGTTCCTCCTAACAGGGCTGGAAAGGAAAGTGAGAGACAGCACCATACACACACACACACACACACACACACACACAAAACTGCGCACAAGCCACATAGAATTGATTTTGTCATGTCTTATACTCATGTATTGGCCTGCTCTATATGTTTAATAAATGACTAAACACAGAAATGAAACTAATTATGTAATTACATGTAATTATAAAAGGGGGTGATTATATTTATGGGTAATGCTCTTAGTTTATTTAACTACATGAATACCTATGACTTACAGCAGAATAAGAATTTTAAGAACATTTATTTGCTTCCATAATAATTGCTTGAAAATATTAATCCCATTTATATTCAGATATCCCCCTACTGTCTTTTATATTCATTCACTTTAATTTTTCTTCTCATTCCATTTTCTTTCTCTCTTAAAATGACTTACTCTCTTCTGGGCCTTTTCACTTTCATTCTTCCTCTCTGTGTGTCTCCTCTTGTGTTTCTCTTGCATTCCAATATTTTCACTTTTTTTCTAACCATCTTTTCTACCTTCTTTATTGTTCATCTGTTTTACCTCTTGCCTATCACTTTTCTTATTGCCTTTATCTTTATCCTCTTATCGTATTACTCTGATATGTTTGTCTCCCTTCTATGATAAATTTCTTCTTATAATGGACATTTTTCCTTTCCACATATTCGAATATTTCCCCTTTTTTCCCAATGATTAATATTTTCATCTCCCACATTTTTCTCAATTGCTAATTTTGCTTTTACTTTTCTTGTTCTCTCGTCCATTTTTCTTTACCTTTACTGTTCTCTATTCTTATGCAGAAATATCCTCTTTACTATCATTTCTTGCTTTTTCATTCATGGGTTCTACACTCTCTACAGTCCCCTTCAAAGATATTGCAGGTGGCCCTACTGATCTCTCAGTCATTATGAAGGTCAATTTCCTTAATCAAGTGTCCTAGGGTTGAATTTTTCTATATATGCCACCAAAAGTTCTGCCTTATTGGTCTTCTCTACTTGTTGAATAAATTATTAAATATGGTGAGAATTAACACTAATAAGTAATTACCTGTAATTATAAAAGGGTGATAATCATTTTGAGAGATAGTATCCTTGGTTTATTTAATTGCATAAATACCTATTAACTTTAGTAGAATAAAATCATTAGTATTGATTAAAAGGTAATCAAAGGTATTGCCCTACCTTTGAGACTCTACATTAGATTGAAATGACTAAACACTTACATATTTTCTTATCTTTAAATAGAGGTTAATCAAATTTGATCACAATTTTTTCTTCACCACGCTGCCTTTATTTTGCCAACAAAAAATATTGTGCAATAATTCAGAAATTAACTTGGCAATACAGTAAACACAGAAACACACACAGGTACACACATTTAAACATCTCTTTTACTTCATCTTTTGTTGATTATTTTCACTACATAATGAAGGGTCTCTGTTAGAGGCTACCTGTGTTATTCATTAACTGATACTTCACCAAACCTATGAACTAACTTAGTGTAATAACCTACCCTGGGCTAACATCACTGACTCCATTTTAGCTGTAAACTCCAACCTGGCTTCCCCTTCCTTACCACAGTCCCTCTGGGTGCATAACTGGGTCATGCTGCACTTAGAAGCATTGAAGCATACTGTTCTTAACAATTGTAACCATTGTACCACATCCTGCTTGGCATACCTCCCCCCACTATTATAAGAAAAATGTTTCCCTTTGATCATTGTGTAAAAGGAGCCTGATCACCCCCGGTTTTCTTTGATCATTGAATTGCATGGAAACCACGTGTGCCCACAGCCCCTTCTTCTAACCTGCTTTTCTGCTTCTGTAAAATTCTGCTTCAGCTAGGTACCCCCTCCCTTACCTAAATTAATGTATAAAAGATAATCAAGCCCCTTCCTTGGGACCAACAGAATTTTGAGCATTAGCCATCTCAGTCACTGGATAATTAATAAAGGACTCTTAATTTGGAACTCAGAGAGTGGCGTGTCCCTTCTAACTCACTCGGTTATTACATTTGGAGGCCCCAGCCAGATCTTATCTTGTTGTTTTATATTTTTTGCCACCGGGTGCAGAGTGGGCTCGTTATGGGCTCCCCTGAGCTGGGAGGTGGACTATAGGTGAGACACCCTCTGAGACATTCCAGGGCCCCATAGACCAACCCTTGCTGGAGGAGAGTGGGTCAACTCCCAGTGCACTGCACCAAATTATTCTTCAGAGTCCCTGGTACTGCTCAGTGGAGAAGGTAAGTCAGGCCTGACCTGGTTATTCCTGGAAGTTACAGGGATCATCCAATTACTGGGATGCCAGAATTGACTACGGTGATTCCTGTGACCTTGGGCTCTGGGTGCCCCAGAGTCCCTGGTCCTGGTTCTGGTTTTTGAACTCTAGGTGTCCAAAGTTCCTGATTGTTCTGTCTTTAAACTCTGGGGTCTAGAGTTCCTGGTTCTGTTTTTGGACTCTGGGTGTCTGGGGTCCCTGGGTTCTGTCCTACTGTCTGATTTAGAGGGGTCCAGCCCTGATGAGGGAATCCCTCTACACTTTGCTGATACTCCAGGATTCTGGAGGACAGAGTCCTTCGTTTCTAATTTGAAACACTTACAAAGAAGGCAAAAAGTTCTTCAGGGTTCAAACTGTTTACAAAGTGTAAAAAGACCTAATAACCTCTGAGTGCATGTGTGTGTGTATGTGTGAGTGTGTGGGGACCTTAGATGCTTGCGTCTACGGATCCAGTTTGTGGCTCCACGGCAAAAGCTACGGAGTCCAAGTGGGCCCCAACCTGCGGTTCTGTGGTGACCTCATACGGCCTAATGACAGCATCAAGCTAGTTCTGCTGCATCAGACTACTTTTGATCCAAGTCGGGGGTTTACACCGACCTGTCTGTGTCAAGAGGCACCTGTGTCCCTGTAAGGGGAGTGGCCAGGTGGGCATCTGAGAGTTCCCAATATGGGATTTATCTCCCCTTGTCTGTCTTTTAAATAACCGGTTAGGTGTTGTGACGGGAAGACTTGTCCCCCTCAGTACTTCCCATAATGGGGTCTGTCTCTTCTCGACCCTCTACACCCCTTCAGTGCACGTTGAAGAATTTTACCTCGGGTTTTCAGGAGAGTAGGGAGTCTGCCTTACAAAAGGCAGGCTCCAAACTCTCTGCAAAGTGGAATGACCAAGGTTTGGAACAGGATGGCCCCCAGCCGGGTCACTGGATTTTAAAAGGGTACAGGCAGTGTGGGAAGTCATTACCAGAAAGCCTGGGCACCATGATCAGTTTCCCTATATTGACCATTGGTTGGACCTAGACCAGAATCCCCCTCCTTGGCTATGATCCTGCAAGCTCATAATCCCTCATCCACGGTCCTTTTAAGCTGAATTTCTCCTTTTCCCAAACCCTCGGCTCCCTTCCTCCTGTGCTGCCCCCTTCAGAAGACGAAGACAGTTCTCTTCCTTTGCCTCCACCTTACAATCCTCCACCACCCTCACTTCCACCTCCCTTGGGATCCTCTTCTGTATCTTCGACCTCATCTCCTGTGGCCTCTCCTCTGCTACCATTCTCTGAACAGCCAGCTTCCTTGGACCCTTTGCCCATTGCCTTTAAGCTGTGGACCCAGGCAGAGGAGGTCGCTCCACTGGTTCCCCTAAGAGAGGCACCGCCCTCACCGGGCAGCAGGCAGGCTGGCCCGTTTATGGTCTATATTCCCTTTTCTACTTCTGACCTGTACAACTGGAAACATCAAAATCTACCATTTTCTGAGAAACCCCAGGTCCTGACTGCACTGGTGGAGTCCATGTTCCAAACCCACCGACCCACTCGGAATGATTGCCAGCAGCTTCTTCTAACCCTCTTTACCTCTGAGGAAAGGGACCATATTTGTAGGGAGGCTGGAAAGGTTTTCCTTGCCTCAGCAGGTAGACCAGAAGAGGAGGCCCAAAACCAGTTACAGGAGGTTTTTCCCTCTACTCAGCCAAATTGGGACCCAAACACAGTAGGAGGGGGGAGAGCTTTGAATGAGTTTCACCGATATCTCCTAGCGGGTATTAAGGGAGCTGCTCGAAAGCCCATGAATTTGTCTAAGACAACGGAAGCTGTCCAGAGGCCCGATGAGTCCCCTAGAGCATTTTTAGAGCGCCTCCAGGAAGCTTATCAAACGTATACCCTGTTTGATCCAGTGGCTCCCAAAAACAGCCGTGCTATTAATTTGGCATTTGTGGCCCAGGCAGCCCCAGATATTCGAAGAAAGTTGCAAAAGTTTGAGGGATTTGTCGGAATGAACATTTCCCAATTCCTGGACATAGCCCAAAAAGCTTATGACAATCGAGAACAAGAAAAATGGGGTGATCAGGCTCCTTTTACACAATGATCAAAGGGAAACATTTTTCTTACAATAGCAGGAGGGAGGTATGCCAGTCAGGATGTGGTACAATGGTTGCAAGTGTTAAGAACAGTACCCTTCAATGCTTCTAAGTGCAGCATGACCCAGTTATGCACCCAGAGGGGCTGTGGTAAGGAAGGGGAAGCCAGATTGGAGTTTACAGCTAAAATGGAGTCAGTGATGCTAGCCCACGGTAGGTTATTACACTAGGAATAATTAACATCTATATACTATTTTATTTCATCATTTATAAATAATCAGAACAATTTTTTAGGGCTAAGCTCCACAGAAGTCCTGAAGAAAACCACTGAGTCAAAAGAGAGATTTTCATGTCATCCATCACAGAAAATAAATAAAAATAAAAGAACAAGCAATATAAAGATATAATTTCAATACCATAATTAAAAAAACAAGAGAGGTAAGTGAAGCACCAAGACCCTATGAAGATTGACCTGAACCTAATGAAATTTAGGAAAGGCTTCTCTGATGAAATGAAGCTTGAGAGGTTGAAGGAAGAGTATGTAGTACTGAAAGAGAGAATGCCACATGCATTTAAAAATCCTTATTTTTAAATCCTTGTTTTAGGTTTTTAGAATTATTTTATTATTACCAAGAAATTAGTCCATTTTCTAGCCTATTATTTTATACATGTGTACTTATGTAAATATAATTAACTTATATTAGTTCAAATAATCTTCACTTGGTTACCACAGAATTTTTTAGATAAATATGGTTTCTTTTTGTCGTATCACAATGAAGATATTTTGCAAGCTATTTCAGTTTTCTATTTCTGCATAACAATTACCACAAAATAGCAACTTAAAACAACAGGCAATCATTATGTCATAGTTTCAATAGGTCATAAATCCTGTTGCTCAGACTTGCCAGGTTAATACTCATTTTTATTAACAAAAGGTTAACTGATTAGTAAACTAATCTGGGAGTGATACTTCATCATTTTCATAAATTAGATCTGTACTTAATGGGAGGGTATTAAACAAGAGAGGTAGGTGTGTGTGTGTGTGTGTGTGTGTGTGCGCGCGCATGTGTACTGGGTGTAGCAGGGGCATGAAACTTGAAGGCCATTGTAGAATTCTGACTACCATGGATACTCAACTCATTGTAATTTTAATAAGAAAGCAACAGTAAGTTTATAATATAAATTATTGGCTTACATTTAATATCCTTCATTATGTTGGGAAATATCCATATTTACATTCATCTATTTTGTGAAGGACTTTGTTAAACAAAACTATGTTTGTATTTTATTAAGTTCACTTGGAGATCTTTTGGATGACGGCATTGGTTTTCTCATTTGACCTTTTAATTTTATGTGTTTTATTAGTAGATTTTAAAAGTAAGTGAACTTTTTTGACCACGTGGTCAAAAGGAAACCATGTGGTCACACCCAGTGTTACTTTGGGAAACCATATAAGTTTACATGGTAAAGGGATAGGATACGGATTACAAATTTTGATGCCACGAATCCCATTTATCTTCTATAGTATACCAATTTAATGATAATAATAGAAACTCAAACTCAAACATGTGTAAGAACAGCCTAACTGGATACTAACTTTTATTTAATCACTGAATATTTATTAGCCTGCCTAGTTTTTATTAGAACTTGTAGTGAACTCAGATAAAGGGAATTCCTTTTGAGCTTTTACTCCCCTACACAAAATCCTCATTAGTTTTTCATGTCACTTATAGTCAAAGTCAAAGTTCTTTTAATGGCCCCTGAGAAGATTTTTACACTTTGTTTACCTATTGTCTATCTTACTTTACTTCTACTTTTCCCTATTCACACCCTACTTAGGTCAACCTAGTCTTCTTTTAACTCTTCAAAAATACAAAACCTGTAGCAACTTACGCTTTTTGCACTTCCTGTTGACTCTTTTGGGAATACTCTTCCCTCACCATCAAGTTCAAGTTTTACTCAAATGCCAACTTTTCAGGAACATTTTCCACCTCTCCTGCTTTATTTTTATTCATGAATTTTATAACAAATCAATACACTACATATTTTACTGATTTTTTTCACTGTGCCTGTACCACTGTTGAGGCAGAATAGACAGTCAAGAAAGTGACCACGTTGTTGTGACACGGCAACCGTGGGACCTTACAGTCAACACAATAAGCCTCAGCATTCTCACTGTAGTTAAGCACATTCAAGTAAGCTATCTTCAGTAGGGAATTTCCCCTGTAGAAAGCATGCACACTTTGATTTTACTTGTCCTCAGACTGACCCTTTGCTCATCATAATGGTAAAGAACACATCCCTGGGTGGAGATTTAAGATGCTAATGAGATGTGCAAGGTATGAACAAGCATGTACAGCTACTGAGCATGTGCACTGAGATGGCCATCCAGAACATGCTTACTAGTAACACCACTTCCCACCTCCTTGTGATTAATCATGTAAGACTTCCATAAAGGGAGTCTTCCTAGTGCTAGTCTTTGCTGTCTCATCCTTAAGACTAGCCCACCCTGAGATAAATTATGCTGCATCTCCTTTGCTGTCTGTCTCTTAAGTTCTTTTATACTTAGAAGACAAGAACCAAGGTCTCCCAACAGCTGTCAACACTGTTGCTATATAAAAGTTTATATATACATAGAGAGAGAGAAAGGGCCCAGACTACCCCTATCCTGGTCCTTTGGCTACAGAAAGTAAGATTTTAGTGGGTCATTTTTGTCTGCATCCACTGGCATTCCTAAGTTGTCAGCTTTACCATATTGATTTTTTCACCCCAAGATCCCTAGCCACTCTGCCTTCCTCTCTCCACCTTTCAGACCATAATAGTCTGCCATATCAAAATACCACAGACTATCTTAAAGGACAGAAATTTATTTCTCATAGTTCTGGAGATTGGATGTCCTAGATCAAAGTGTCAAAACATCTGTTTTCTCCAGCTTCTCCTTTGCTTGCAGGGGGCCACCTTCTCCCCGCATTCTCTCGTGGCCTTTTCTCTGAGTGTGGATATCCCTAGTATTTCTTGCTTTTCTTATAAGGATACTAGTCATATTGGATTAGGACCCCAGCCTTATAACATCATTTAATCTTGTCTTTAAAGGTCCTATCTTCAAACATTGTCACATTAGGGGTTAGGAGTTCAAAGTATGAATTTGTGACAGAAACAGTTCAATTCATATCACTGTACCTTCTGGACGCCCAAAATTCATGTCCTTTTCACATTCAAATGCATGAATCCCCACTACAACAGCCCCAAAAATCTTTACCCATTCCAAATGCCAGAGAAGAAGTCTGCTTCCACCCCATCCCCACCAGTAAAGACAGGTGGTAATACAGGCTTCTGCTTTCAACAGACTGTAAAACAACTGAGTATAAAGACAAGACATTTCTTTCTAGCTATAACAAATCATCTATAGTCCTCCCTAGTAGAGCAATATCAGAGGAGGCTACATGGACAGTTAGGCCACTAACCCCTACCTAATGGTAGCAAGGCCACACCACAATAATATCGATGGATGCCATATGAGGAGCAATACCAAGGAACTAGTACCCCTTTCCAGCATAAATTCTTAGTCCAAAGTTTCATCTGAATATTATTGAAATAAGGTACAGGTGAGACTTGAGGTATGATTTATCTTGTCTGAAACCAAACAAATATGTGCATCCAAAATACAATGATGCCACAGGCATAAGACAGACATTCCCATCTAAAAGCAGAAACTAGAAGAAAGGGATTGCAGGTTCCTAGCAAGTGCAAACCTAGCAAGGCAAATTTTATTATATTTTAAGGCCAAAGAATGTAATGCTCTTTGGCTCTATGCTCTTTCCTCTGGACCCACTGGGATAATAGCACAGCCTTCTGTATCTCTTGTGATTAAATACAAACGGCTGTTTAATAAAAATGTATTAGATGGATGTTGTGATGTTGTTTGGAACACTTCACATTCTCCCAAGGGAAGGCCGTGGAGAAACATGAAGATGTAGAGAGAATGTAATATCTTTATGAATAAAAAAGGAAGTGGCAATAAAAAAGAAAAAAAAAGAAAAGAAGGGAAAGAAAGAAAAAAGAGAAAGAAAGCTATTATAATTTTTGATGTCTCTTTTACGGCAGAAAGGAAAACCAGTGTGAACCAAACCATAACCTTGGTTCATGCTACAGACAGCGTTAGTAAAGTTTTATAATCCTGCATGTCAACATTTGGATCTGTCCTGTATTTCTGGGTGAAAATCTGTTCATGTTTAAAGAATAAAGAAAGAGACTTGTAGTTTAAATCTTAGACATCTTTCTTCTGCACAGCTAGTCCAAGAACACGCTTTGGAAATGTGTTGTTTTCTTTCTTAAGAGAGTGTTTAGAAAGCTCAAATTTTCAATATGTTGAAGCATTTCTAAATCCTATTTTTTAAAGTGTAAGGAATTAAATATGCCTGGGTTATAGATTTTATAGTGTATCTGAATGAAGGATTTTCTCTCTAAGTGAGTTCTGGTTACACAACTTAATTCAGCTTCTTAAAAATTATGTTTGCATACTATCCCCTGTGACTTTTCACTTTTTCATACAACAACTTATTTCCATGGCCCTGCTGGCATACCTTCTCCTCATTTCCAATAGTATGTTTTCTTCCACAGCTTGGAATCTGATATGTCTTATAAAAGGACATAAGCAGAGCCTTCTGGTATGAAATCAAGAACTCATTTACACACAACATGACATCTTACCTACTATGTCAGATGTGACTCACTTCTTGTTTGTTTCAAAATCGATTGGTATTGATTCTAAGACAATATGACCTCAGAACCTTGATGCCACTACATCCTTCTGAACATATCTTCATACATCATTTTTTGACTTAGATGACTTTTGGTTGCTACTATAGAGATAAGTGATTTTTAAATGCCCTTAGAGAAACTGACACTGATGGAGATCTCTAATTAATTAGTGCTATGCTTGGGTCAGCCTTTTCTATCATAGCCTGAATAGGCGATATATGGCTTGGACTTTTATCTTTCAATGGAAGAGCAAGAGAGGAAAAAAGTGTAAAATTCTGCTGATTTTTGAACTTGCATAGTAGCCATCACTTACACAACTGTATACCTGGGGGGTTATTCACTGAATTATTTTGGTAAAATCATCATACTTTCAGTTCAATAGTAGAACCCTGAAGAGGTCAGAAACTCACTTTTGTCAGTGTTATTGTTTTGCTTATCATTACGGAGAACTGTATTTCTGAGGCTATTTCTATCCCTAGTATCTCTATTTTATTCATTTTTCTACTTTTGAAAAGACCATATGTGATTGTACTTTTAAAATGTTAAACATGATTTATATATGCATACCTGCTATAATTATACCGCACAATGCCATTAGAGATTTAAGCTATCACTCAGTTCTGATTTCCTCCACTTGTAGCCCTTTCAGCAAGGCAGGCAGAGACAGTGCTACTTATGTTAATAGCTGCAGTTCATCAGCATAAATTACTTTTGGGGTGCTCCTCCATGTGCCTCATGCTGTATTTGATGTTATGATTTGTAGCAAACAACAGAGGCACTCAACGATTTAGCTGCCTGTGCTTGGTTATTGCCGCAAGGGAGCTGAGGGGCTTTTAAATAAACTATGTATGATTTCTTCACATGAGATGCTGTTTAAGTGCTACACATGACAGGCAAGAGCATTTAAGGAAAGCTCAAATGCACCAGTTGAGATTTCCAGAGCCAACCTTAGAATCAGTTCCAGAGCTCGACCTGCTGAAGCAGTGCTGGACTACAAGAAGTCACTGAATGAACTGGGGATGCAGGAGGGCAGAGGGACAAAAACAAATGTGTGTTGGCTGAAAAGATTCACAGGGATTGCGGTGCTAGGTACCAGATGAGACAAGAAGAAATTAAGGATCTTGTAGGAGAGGATGTGAATGTTGTCTGATACAAAGTGAGCTACAAATTCCAAACCACACTGAGCCATAGCCTTCACGTTTAACATATGAAAATTGAAACAAAACTATGACTGGCCAATGGCAAAATTCTTATTAATGGCCATAAAGATATTGATTCCAATAAGAAAAAGAAAAGCAGAATACTTGTATTAAAGGCACCAACATTTGCACAGGTGTCTGTGTTTTATACAGAGTAGTTGCTTAAAAAATGCTTATATATATGTTCCACTAAGAGTCCTTAAAATTTAAATACCAAAGTAACAATAGAGTTATCAATTGATTATTTATGCTCTTTTAATCCAAGTTAAATTTTTGCATTTTCATAATCAAACTGCCAGACCACTTTTTATAGTTGTATAACAATCTTAAGATGTATTTAAGTTTTTGCTATAGTGTCCTTGTACTATGCAATTTTAGAGGGTAAAGCGTACTCATTCAGTCTCTTCAAGTTTTAAGTAAAATACTCACCCCAACACCCATTTACAATGTGTTACTTTACCTTGTTTCTTAATAGTGTAGCCCTTTTTATAAACAGGTTCATTTTGCTCTGTGAATTACATTCTTGTGTGCACCCAATAAAAGAACAGAGTTAAAAGTTATAAAGTCATTTAATTTACATTTCTGTATTTTGGCAATTGACTCTCTATTTATCTATCTTTCTTCTCACTATACAGTGAATTCTTTGAGTCATGGACCTTATCTTTCCATTCCTAAAGCCTAGCACAGAGCCCGATATGCAATAGCTACTCAAAGAAAAGACTGGATACATTTTGAAATTGTGGCTTTGTAAATATTTTCACATTTAAATTTCAGCACTTTAATTCAATTCCAACTGCATGTAAGGTGTTGTAATCTGTGAACTTGGGCTCCAGGTACATGGCACAGTTTAAGTTAGAAGTATTCTCTTGAGCTCAGAAGGGAGAAAGAAAGGGAATGGTATTTGATGGCATATATTTCTGTCCAATATGGAAAATCCATTTTCAGCTTGGGCCTCAATTACAATTCTTTCTATCCAAAAGTATTTTCAATTTTCCTGACTTCCACATAGTTTGTTAGATGACGCTGAAGACATTCAGAAATCAGTATATAAAGTAATCAGAAAGCAAAAAGGTTGCAAGAGTAAGAATTACAATCAATCAATCAATAAATAAAAGCCATTCCTTAGGTAATATGCAAATCAGTCATCCAGGATTTTCTAGAGAGAAGTGGAAGGAAAATATCTATATAGACTTACTGAGAAAAATTTAACATAGATTTTGAGCAATTATATGAGCAAATACAATAAAACCCGCACCTACAAGCAAACATCCACAAACTAAGAAATTATATAAATAGCACAAAGAACCCAAAATAGGATGAACACAGATTAGATAAGAAAATGATGCCCACTATTTAACTGGAGAAGGGGCTCATCAATTTTTAGGAAGAGGTTACCCCAGTGAATATAATTTTTTATAAATACCTTTGCTTGCTTAAGAAAACTCCTTCGTGAATACTGATAATTTTTATTTTAGAATGTTGATTTGAGTATTATTTTCAGAACATTTTTATCTTTGCAAGGGTCTACTTTTAAAAACTCTCTTAAGAAGTACTACAGATAACTATTAGACTATTTTGGCCATAGTTCCAGATTACAGGATGTTCAACACAGGGTAAGCATCCTCATTCATGAAGAAAGTTGTTTAAAGAAAACAAAATAGATGAGCCTTCAATGCTCTTTGCATACATGGCATCTCTAAGAGACTCTGTGAAGCCCTACAGTCACAGCGTTTTTCTTTTGTACTTACTGGAGAGGTATTGCACCTTGCACACACTTTATTGGCCAGTGAGCTGCAGGATTAAAAAAAAATACAATTCCTGCCAAGCTGCTGCAAACACAAGGCACTGTAGTTTAAGGGATCTCTTGAGGACATACAAATCATTGCACTTAATGGCCTGACTGTACAAACAGTCACCGAATGGTGTTTATTTCTGGATCCAACGCCATAAAATTTGTCAGTGGTCCTCCATGCAGGAATAGCCTCCAAGGACATTTCATTTTGCGGTCTAACTCCATTTCCAGGGCTTCATATGAAAATGAGCCTAGCATTTTGTAAATGGCAGAAAGCAGCCTGAGTCTAACATTCAACAACCATTTTATTTTCTGCATTTACATTTCTGAGGAATAGCAAAACTCTGTGGTATGTTTATTCTATTATAATCAGACACAAAAGAGAAGAGGACAAAGCAGCAGAAGGGAAGAGAAGTGGAAAAAGAAAAAATATGTGGACTAAAGTCAGTAAATATACTAAAATTTAGTAAACTGGTGAAGCAACTGGTATCATCCAACTGAGCATAAAACCAGACCACTTATCTGATTTGGCTCTCAATGAATATTTTTCTTATTAAGATTTCAAAAGCAGTTTTATAGTGCAATATATTTTCTAAATTCTAGAAATCAAGCAGCCTAGGATTTTGCTTTCTCTCTGAAATATTGTGACTAGAGGTGAACCCACATGGATCAATTTAAGCTTGGCTTCTAGAGAATATTTTGAAGCTGCTACTATGACATATTTGAAACATGCTGTGGTAAATTGCTCAGATAATTAAACTTTTGTGATTAGTCTTCTATATTTACTCATTTGACTCCATTGAGACTTAGAATCAGTGGCCACAAAATTATGTAACTTCACTTCCAAAAATCTTAAACTACTGTCCCTATGGGGACAACTGATGCCCTTTAAAGTCAATCAATAACAACATCATTGACACTTTCATCATTTACATCTGATTACTACCCTTCAACCCAGTTGGTCTGCTGCTGACTACCTGTGTAACTTAGTTTCTCATCTATCAAATAGGCACTACAATAACTACTTCATAGAGACATTATGAAAATTAAATGAACTAATACAGAGCTCTGTATGTTATAAAGACTCAGTAAGCATTAGATTCCTTTCCCACTTGTCCTTCTACATAAATATTCCATTTCCTCTTGATTGGATTATTATTGCTGTAATGTAGTCTTTGTTTGAATAGAGGACACATCAGTACTAACAAGAAAGGAGCAAAGCAGACGGACTTGACAGGTATTGTGATGATGCAATCAAGATTTGGTAGCTATTGAACATGGCGAGTGAATAAGAGAGAAGCAAGGACGTATCAAAAGTGAATTCTGTTATCAAATTGTCTCTGTTCCAATCTCAGCTCTGTTATTTAACAGCTGTGTAAACTTGGAAAAATAATTAGCACCTCCATGTTTTGATCTTACATTGAATAATATTAATACCTGACTTGTCAAGTTCATAAAAGAATTAAATGAGCTAAGGTAGAAAAGGCACTGAGCCTATGAGGAACAAGTCTAAAGTTATGACTCTCAGGTTCTGACTTCGGTGATGCCATGGAAGGCAGTTCCTTTCAGCAAAGCAGGACATATAAAATAAAAAAAAAAAAAACAGGGTTTCAGGATGACCATGATTATCTCAATTCGTGATATATGAAGTTGAAAGGACCTATGGAAATCCAGATGGAAGAACTTTAGTAATAATGTTGATATCATTTTGTGGATATACACCTGTAGAACATTTTAATGATAGTTTATAAGCTGAGACTATGTTAGATGGCAGGAAGAAAAATCCAGATCATAAATGATTTAAAAAATGGATTATTTTTATTCTGTTTTCACATAACAAACTACTTGGGAGTAGCTAAATGCTGTTTAAGGGTCCAAGCATGTTAGGGTCAAAGTCTCTGCAATTCTTTTGACCTTTCTTTGAAGCCAACAAGATGGTTATTGTAGTAGCTCCCTCCTTTACATCAGTATTTGAGATAGAGATAAGGGACCTATCCTTTTTTTGTTAGGAAAGAACGTGGTTTCCCAGAAGCCTCTAGGAGACGACTTCTTATTTATTTATTTATTTTTAACTAGACCTGTATAATATGGCAATCTAAACTACAAGGTTGATGGCGAAGATTTAATTAGGCATCTCTGCAACCTTGATAAAGTTCAGATTTTCTCAGTGAGAAAGAAGGGATCCAGATACTGGACAGAGGTTTTGGCATAGACAGAATGAACCGTCATCTTTATGTAATGGTTTAAAGGGATTTTGCTACTGGAAGACTTGAGAGTGACTAGATCTCTGAAGTAATTCTTCAGTTATTGGATTCTACGATTTAATCTAGCTAATCTTCAAGAGCATCATTTTGCAGTTAATTCAACATTGTCATTGGGCAATAACATTTTATTAGCAAACAAATCAGCAAAATAATGAATAGAAAGTAATTGCTTTTCAGACATCTGCTGGTTAAACATTATAAGACGGCTTAGCACACATGTAAGCACTTATTAACACAAGACTTTATCCTAATTTTTCTCTCCCTTACCTTTACCCTTACCACCCTCGAATAACATAAGTACCTATGTTGTGCCATGTAGTTTTTTGGTTCATTTACTTGCAAATTATTCAAAGGCATTAATGCATTATGATTCATTTTCTATGTGAACTGCAAGTATAGCTACTTCACAATACTATTTTCCTCCAGTATAATAGCCATGTGTTAGGATGTTTTTTGTTAAGATGTCAGACCATTTTGTAATATGTACTATTATCGCTTATTATACTGTACTATATAATTTATGTATTACAGAAGTAATTATTACAAATTGAATTTGTATTAACTCAGTAGATTGCTGTGCACAATAGAAACTAAAAGCTTTAACTTTTTATTGTATTTTAAAATAATAATTAATATTTATCATTTAGTAAAAATTACAAACACTGCTCAAAATTCCTTATACTGTATTTCTTGCCTCATTCAATATGCTTCTGAATGAAAGTTTTTTAAAGAAAGAAACCTTTCTGAAGAAATCCTTTTAAAAATGAATAGAAAATAAATAGCTGAAGTCCAGCTGAGAACCTCCAGCAGATAATTTCTCCAAACCTTTGTTTGACAAAGAGTCAACATGTAGAATAAACTAATATTAATGTGAATTTAAACAATGTATTTGGATCATATTTTACTATATTGGCTGGAAACATATGCCACGTAGGTGGCAAGTACATTCCTCGTGATAGCTATAATTTTATCTGAAGCAAACCTGATAATGCAATAAAGACAGTGCTTATCTAATGCAGTATGATGATTTTCCAGCTTCCCCATTTTTAACTGAGTGATCATCCTCACATACATGGGGAAAAGATAATAACTTCTTTCTCCTACATAGTTTATTCCAGTGGAGACCTTGAAAAACAACGGAAGAGAGGCAAGTCTAAAAGGGAAGTCAACGGGAAGCCTTGAAGGAGGGAAACTGGAGGATGGACTTCTGTTTTTCCTTTCCAGAAGAAACGGAGGAGAAAACTGGTACATTTTGAGCAGGTAGTGAAACATGGAAATTTTACTTGCTGAACTCCTTTGAGATCTCTTGGGAGAAATGCGGTTTGGTAAAAATTGTAGAAAAATAATCAATGAGAACTGAAGACCTTTGATCTAAGTGGTTGAA
Organism: Cacajao melanocephalus; assembly: GCA_963573385.1. NCBI lineage: Eukaryota > Metazoa > Chordata > Mammalia > Primates > Pitheciidae > Cacajao > Cacajao melanocephalus. Next base: position 48,057 of record CAUYLG010046237.1, read on the forward strand.
ATGTAGAGCGTTTCTACTTTACCAAAATTTTTGGTTGGAAAGAATATTATCAGCCTAGACTTAACATGTATGAGGGCATTTCAGCAAGAATTGAACCACAAATCCTGAACAAAAGCATAAAGTGAATGATATCTAAAATCAAAACCAGCATGCTTCAGTGCTTAGAGATAGTGATCATTTCCTTATTTTCCAAGAAAGAACACATAAAGTGATTATACTGAAAAGTAATAATACTTAAAAGATTAATTAATTCTTTAAAGTTTATGTGAGATTTTTATGTTTACATTTTCTTATTTTGTTTATTTCTTTTTAAGTAGGTAACTCATCTATACTTAGCAACTCACATGTTGAAATATCCTATGAGAAGAGGGAAAACTTTCAGGAAAGTTTTGTAAGCAGATAGGTAGGGTCTTCAGGGATTATAGGTATTCAACCAGATTGAACAATCTGCCTATTTTACAGCTTCTTATCTTACAGTTTGTTTTTTTCAAGCCCTGCCTGGTATATGGCCACCTACTTGGCTGAAACCAGCCAGCTGACAGACCCTGGCAACTTACACGTGTACACCAGTGAACTTTCCTCATTACCTTGCCAAAGTACTCACCTGGGAGGAGCTGTAGCTTCTTTACAATAGCACTCAACCTATGGGCTGGCATGATGACCCTGTGTCTGCACCTCTAGGAGCCCCCCCATGCAATGATGCACCTGCTCCTTTTCCATTGCCCAATAAAACCCTCCTGTTGCTTTCCCTTTGAGAGCACTGCTTTGGAGAATAGTCCCAGGGCTCTCCTTACTTGTAACACGTAATAAAACTCCTATTGATCAAAACTTGCATTCTTGTGGACAGTCTTTTGTTGCTCACCAGGCAAACGAACCCTGTTCTTTTTTGAGTGCTTTAAGCTTAAAAATAAAAAGGGGAATATTTAGAATCCTCTTGATCTTTATTATTTGAGACAATGATTCTGAAACTTTACTCTTCGTAATAATGACTCAGAGATTTAATAAAAATACAGATTTACAGTTCATGTCCCCAGAGTTCTTAGTTTATTGTTTGATAATCGATATTTTAAAAAAAGACTCTTTGGTGATATTTAGGTGATGAAGTGGTCTTTGGATAGGAATTTGAGAAATATTAGTGTAGGACAATGGGTCTCCAAATGTTTCTGATTGTGGATGCAACAGTAAAAAAATATATACATGTGAACATTCAACATAAAATAAGTGTCTTTTCAAAAATAATGTGCATGTACTTCTGTCAATAAATATAGATTGCAAATATTTTGGATAAAAATATAAATTGAAGTTCATATGTATATTTCGTATATTACTTTTGAATATTTCCTAAGATTCCCAATGTGAAGACACAGGTTCTTGAGAATACATCCTTGACTTGATTAAAGAATATCTATTTTAAAAAAACAAAACTCTAGCACATGTCATACTTACAGAGAAATCACAGACACATTCTCATTTAAATTGAATCTCATTTAAATTAAAACAAGACAAGAATTAATATTATCCAATATTTTACTAGAGACCTTAGTTAAGTGTAATCAGAAAAAAAATTAACTAAGTGTGTATGATATTATTTGCCAATTATTAGATTGTCTTCCCATGAAACTAAGATAATTTAGAAGCAAACTATTGGAATTAACAATTCGATAGTAACATTTTACTCCTCAATTTTGATGTATAAAAAACAATTGCAGCCCGCTACCAGTGAGAATATGTATTTTTAAAGAACGAGTCTTAACAGTTGTAACAAAAATTTTAAGAAGGACATACCTAGGAAAAAATCAACCAAAAAACATCCTAGACTTTCATGGAGAAAATTAGAAAACGTTATTTAAAATATTAAAAATACCAAAATAAGCTGAGAGATACATGACATCATGAATAGAAAAACTGAATATCATAAAGTTTTCAATTATCCTCAAATTGAAATTTCATATTGAATGTAATGCCAAGCAAATGTTCTCTTTAAAATTTTATTTTATGTTTTTTCAATTAACATCTTCATTACAAAGTATATGGATAAACAATGAGGAAAAAAATATAGCTGGAATGCTCCTGAAGTAGAATGGATAGAGGGGGATCTCACTATATTAGATGTACAAAGCAACAGTAATTAAACTATGGTAAATAAGACATTTCGCTTTAGTGTAAGAATAAATAAATATATGTTTCCAAAGTATAGAGGTCAGACAGATACACATATGTGGAGACTTGTTATTTCACAGAATTAAGATAGTTCCATTAAGTGTCAAAAAGATGAAGTATTTAAGACATGATTGATGTGGCTTGGCTCTGCTTCCCCACCCAAATCTCATCTTGTAGCTCCCACAGTTCCCACCTGGTGGGAGATGATTAAATCATGGGGGCGGGTGTTTCCCATGTGGTTTTGTGATAGTGAATAGGTCCAATGAGATCTGATGGTTTTAAAAATGGGAGTTTTTCTGCACCAGCTCTCTCTTTGCCTGCTGCCACCCACAAAGATGTGACTTGCTCCTCCTTGCCTTTTGCCATGACTGTGTGTCCTTCCCAGCCATGTGGAAATGAAAGTTCAATAAATCGCTTTCTTTTGTAAATTGCCCAGTCTTGGGTATGTCTTTATAAGCAGCGTGAAAATGGACTAATACTATGATTATGGGGGCAGTTGATTAACGATACTGAAAAGTAAATAAATTATTCTCACTCTAGTCTGCAGTACTGCTGTAAAAAAGGGTCACAAACTGAGTGGCTTAAACGACAAAAAATGCATTGTCTCACACTTTTGGAGGTTAGAAGTACAACATTAAGGTGTCCTTAGGGTTGGTTCTTGCTGTGTGCTAAGAAAAAGAATCTCTTCCATGCCTCTTGCCTAGCTTTTGCTGCTTTCCCTGCAATCTTTCACATTCCATGTCTTGTAGGAGCATCACCCTGATCTCTGCTTTCATCCTCACATGACATTCCCTCTATATGCTGCGTCTGTCTTCAAATTTTTATTTTTATAAGGACATAAATCATATAGGATTAGGGACCTAATCTACTTATATTTATTTTAACATGATTACTTCTGTAAAGAACTTATCTCTAAATAAAGATACATTATGACCAACTAAGGGTTAGAACTTAAGCATGTGAGTTTAGGGGAGACATGCTTCAACCCATAGCACTCCCTCACACCATTCATAACAATCATTTCAGGATAAGCCAAAGATTTAAATTTAGAAAATCACTTTAAAATATTTAGAAGGAAATATATGGAATACATATATGACGTTAACAATTTAAAAAATATAAACCATAAGAAAATACTGACAAATGTGATTACATTAAAAAGCTTAAACTTCTTGCCATCAGAGTGCTGAGACAGACCACAAACTGAGAGAATGTGTACATATTTGCAAACCATATAACTGACAACAGTTTAGTATCTATATCACCTAAAATTACTTATAAATCAATAAGTAAAAGACAAATAGTTCTCAAATAAGTAGACACAGTATCTTTATAGATGATTCACGTAAAAGAAAAACCACATAGCCAAAAGTGCAATAAAAGCTGTTCAACCACACTAATACTAATAGAAATAAAGGTAAATACCGTAACAAGATATGTTCTTCTCAGCTGGGTGTGGTAGCTCACGCCTGTAATCTCAGCATTTTGAGAGGCTGAGATGGGCAGATCATGAGGTCAGGAGTTTGAGACCATCCTGGCCAACATGGTGATACCCTGTATCTACTAAAATACAAAAATTAGCCAGGTGTGATTGCATATGCCTGTAATCTCGGCTTCTCAGGAGGCTGAGGCAGGAGAATTGCTTGAACCTGGGAGGCAGAGGTTTCAGTAAGCCAAAATTGTGCCACTTCCCTCCAGCTTTGGCAACAGAATAAGACTGTCTCAAAAAAATAAATAAATAAATAGAAGAGTTCTTCTAACACATAGATTGAATAAAAAAGTGGGAAAGTTGAAAGTGTAAGGTACTGGCAAATACATCGGCAATGGGGACTTTCATATTTTGCTGGTGGCTACATAAATTTTTGTATCCACTAGTCTTCACAATATATCATAAAGTTTGGTGCACATCCCTCATGACCAAGCATCTCCTCCTAGGTATGCTCTTTAGTAACATCCTCACATGTGTCCACAGATACATATATATAGGTATATGGCACACCTATAATGTGTGTGCATGTGTGTATATGTTTATATATGTGTGTGTATATATGTATTATACATTGATACATATATGATGTGTGTATATGTGCATATATGTATATGTGTTTATATGTATTATACATGATACATATATGATGTGTTTGCATGTGTGTAGGTATATATTGCAGTGTGTGTGTATATGTATTCTATATGTGTGTATATGTATCTATATGTGTGTGTATATATATCTATAATACATATATGTGTATATGTATTTTGTATTTATATGTGTGTGTATATATCTATATAACATAGGAACATTATTTTAAATAGAGAAAAAAGAAAAAACCAATTTCAATCAGTAGAAGAATGGATAAATTACAGTGTACTTGTGAAATGAGATACTATTAGACCCTTAAATAGAGTTCCATGTATTTAGTTTAACTGAATCTTGCATACACAACACTGGCAAATTTAAGTTACAAGATAATACATGTCGTAAGACTTTACTTATATAAATATTAAAATTATGCCCAATATATAATCTACTGTTGATAGATATATACATCTGTAGTAAAAACATAAAGATTTCTTGGAAAGATAAACATCAAATGCAGGTTAGTCTTTGGCTCTGGAGGGTGGAAAAGATAGTCAATTGAGGCGGGGGGCTTTGACTTCATCTTAATGTTTTTATTTATCCTTGGCAGTGGTTACATCGTTGCTTTTAACATTATATTTTATGTATTTTTATGTGACCGAAATATTTCATATTAAAGACATCTATATTGAAAAACTAAGCAGAAAACATAAATTAAATGGAAAATGAATCAACACATAAAAATAGCCACAGTATGAAATGGAAGAAGAACAATCTGAATAAAAGTAGACAAAGATAAATGAGGGTAGAGAATAAAATATATTGGAACCTATTTCAAAGTCCGTTCACAGAAACAATTCAGTGTTATTACATCTGTAGACAACAAACAAAAAACAGTGACAGAATCAGAGTGCTTTACCAAGAGAAAAGAGGTGGGGGAATGTGGCCAAAATATATCCCAAATATAATGCACTTCCTGGGCTGTAAATCAAAGCTATCAGTTTGGATGGTCATTTACCTTCAATTATTGCTTTATAGGGGAAAGATGTGAATATACTTGTACATTACAGTGACATTTGGCAATTTCCTTCTCCCCTTTCCTACAGTCTCAAGTAACCAAGTATCCTCTGATACTTGCATTGAAAATCCCACTTCCGGAGAAATCCCTCAAGCCCCGCCTAACTGGGATGGTTGGTTACTTTAGTAGACGGACTTGGACAGCACAGTAGTTTTTACAAAATTCCAACTGCTATTCCTAGAAGAACTTCCTATCTTCAGATATACAAATTTCAGCATCTTTCAGCAACCAATACTAATGATGTTAATTATGTATTAATTCACCTCTAATAACTTATGTGATGAGTCTAGAGAGACCCCCAGTCCAATAATTGCATTCCTTAGGTTGTGGTAAACATGCTTCTTAACATTCTTTCAGCTTTGCTTTCTTATGAGCATTTTATCTTTAAATTGAACTGTATCTTGCATCTTTCAAAAATGAACTTTGATGATACTTTCTCTCAACTGTGGAAATAACTTCCTACCTACCATGAAAAAAAATAAGGTTCAAGTATTGGCATTGTATAAAAGTAGTCCTGGTAATTCTAATGGGCTAAGGATAAGAACTGCAACCTTAGAGGATGAGGAACAATTTTAATACATGATCATATCTTTAGGTGTTTCATTCATGTTTATTAGGTGAAAATAACTTTCTTATTCCAAAAAATGTGTTCACATATTGGTTTGGTGACAATAATTACCGTGTGTACTGGTTTGTGAATAATAATATATATTTATGTATATATGTGGTCGTCATTGACATTAGAATGTTCTATAAACTTTTTAAATATTAAATCTAAGAATTTTATATTTGATTTCTAGAATTAGAATTTTGTAGTGTTGGATTATATTAATGATTAACTGACAATGTTATTTGATTATAAACCTCATGGGCCACTGTAAAGCAAAAACAGTTTTTCATTAATGTATATTTAATCTCTTTTATCAGAATTACATCAAAGAAAAATACATAAGAATTTATTATTTTCATTTAACAAAATCAATGAGATACAGAAACCTTATCCCTTATTCCTTCTCGTATATTCTATAGTATGCAATAAAACCAGCTATGCTAAATAATTAATTCCTAAATTTAAAATGGAATGTCTGCTACAAAACTAAATCATGGCCAGTAAGACTGCATGGCATAAATCCTTCACAGGGTGCTATAACCTTTATCGTTTTTGAAATGTGCCCCATCAAAGAGCCCTCGGGCAAATGTACAAGGGACCCATATGACATTTACATAGCCATTGTGTCAGATTAGACTTTGTGATACTCCCACATCATTAGTCAAAGCCTGAATGGAGCAGATGCATGACAGATTGCCCAATGCCTGATGCATAGCAAGTAAATAGAGAAACAATGGGGCTTTATTCAGACTTGGGCCCCAAGTCCAGAGGGTCCCATGACAGTAGGCAATCTTCAAGTTCAAGCCCTTCGAACTAAAAGGTACAGGACATGAATTCAGTACCAGTTCTTTTCAGTAGCATATAATTAACCATTAACCGCATGATTTTCTTCTACTACCCAGGGCTAAATAGCAGGCAGCAAATATTTTGCAGCTGGCATATTTCTGGGTAACTGAAAGAGTCTAGTGAAGTTTGTTTGTCTGATTACTGATTGATTTCTTCATGGTGAAAGAAATTAGGTTGCCCCTAGTCCCAGGCAGCTGAACTTTATTTACTTATATTAAAAAAATATATATACACACTGTTTGAGTTTGTCATTATATCATACTAAAAGAATAATACACACTAGTGTAGAAGGAGGTAAATTGAAAATATTTTAGTTGCTTTTAGATAAAAGTCAACATTTTAAGAGAATTTGTCTAGATTTTTTAGTGGGATTTGGCCTTTTCATCTGTGTTTAAAAATCGTTCATGAATTGCAGTGTCTAAGAGATAAAGTATTTCCATGCATACAAAATGACTGTGTCATTTTTCATACAAACCAGGAAAAGTTTGAGAATAAACAAAGCTGCTAATAATAATTATATTAGGATAACAGGTCTAAACATGGACTATGCTACACAAACCAGGGTTTGTGGTCATTTTGTGCTGTAGTTTGAATGTGCAGGCATACTTCAGAGATATTTTGGTTCCAGACTACAGCAGTAAGGGAAATATTGCAACAAAGTGAGTTAAAACATTTTTTTGATCTTCCAGTGCATATAAAAGTTATGTTTACATGATACCGTAGTATATTGTGGGCAATAGCAATATGTCTAAAATAAAAGTACATATCTTAATTTAAAAATACTTTCTTCTTAAAAAATACTGAAGTAGACATGAAATGAGCACGTTATTGGAAAAATGGTAGTGATAGACTGGCTCAACACAAGGTTGACACAAAACTTAAATTTGTGAAAAACACAATATCTGCAAAGTAGAACCAAGTGAAACACAAAAAAGAAAACCACAATAAAGAAGATATGCTTGTATGTATACCTTCACAATTCGTAAGATGAACCCTGATCACCAAGGTGACAGTATTCGAAGGTGGGGCGTCTGAGACATGATTAGGTCATGAGAGCTCTGCCATAGTGAATAGGATTAATGCCCTTATAAAAGGGGCTTCAGAGAGCTGCCCCCTCCTCTTTTGCCCTTTCATTTTTTCTGCCATGTGAGAACACAACATTCACCCCTTTTGATCTTTTCATCTTTTCCTCCATGTAGGATGCAGCAACATTGAATTTCAGCACCTTGATCTTGGAATTCTCAGCCTCCAGAACCATCAGAAATAAATGTCTTAGATTTATAAATGACCCAGCCTAAGATATTTTGTTAGAGCAGCAGGAATAGACTAATACATTTGTTTATCTATAAAACAAAAGTTCACATTAAATGATCTCTGATATTTAGCTTTAAATGGCTATGATTTTAAGTCCACCTCTCTTTAATAATATAGTGTTACAAGGGATGGCATTTAAGAGTCAAAAAGGGACAATAAGATGAGTATCCAAAAGTGAAGCCAGAAAATGAGACTTCCTTTTGCATCCTTATGCCTTTCAACTGTTAGTAATTAGAAGGGAGAAAGGATATATTTCTCATCAACCTCTTAAAAAATACTTTGTATTATTTCATAAATAATCATTTTAGTCACAAGATCTTGACAATTTATTGAAAGTCTGCTGAATTTTATGATAATCAACTTAGGGGCTATAAAGTTGTTTTTTAAGTCTCCATTTTTCCCTTAGGTATTGTACTTTCAAAATAATATCTTCATAATGTCCCCCCCACCCCACTACACACACACACACACACACACACACATGCACACGCAACATCTAGGAGTGGAAAAAGGAAGTAGAAAAGTACTTGTAATTTCTGAGATGGTCGTTCCCAAGAGGAGTTGAGGATAAAGGGGAAGTTTAGGAGAGAGCAGAAAGATTTAAAACATTTACCATAAATCAAGTGACTACGAGGGAAGTAAATTCAAGAGCCTAGAATATTTATGTTTTAGTTCTAGGTATTTCTATTTCCCAACAGAGAGGTTAACATTGAAATAGCCTTCCAAAAAGTGCACTTCAAGGCTCTGAAGGAATTAAATTTGGATAGAAAACTTTATCCTACATCAAGGCTTAATGGAAAAATATGTAACCCTGAAAAAAACACCTTTATCATAAGTAAATAAATCACATTAATTATTCTTTATATACGTGAAATCTGTTTTACAACTTACATGGTACATTCACATACATTATCTTACTAATAGCCTCAACAACTGTTAATACTAATAATTATTATCCCTTTTATATTCAAGAAAACTGAAATTTGGGTAGGTTAAGTTTGTCAAAGCACAAATAATAAATAAAAACTTAAATGATCTTAAATCTTCTTAGAATAAAAAATGAAATTTCTGGAGATCTTGGAAAAAATATTACTCAAGAATATAAGAATACTCTTGTGTGTAAATGTAGGGTAACAGACAAGATAACTCCAGGAAGTTACTGGAGAAACCTAAAGCATTGTATTTTAGTATCATGACTTTCTTCCGAGGCCAAATAGCTTACTCAGGAATAAAGAACTCAGGCCTTCCAAACTTGTAATTACTAAGGCAAAAGATTGCAAAGTATTCTGCTCATGTGTAGGAACATGGTTCCTCCCCTTTCTTCTCAGTTCTGGTGCAATCAAGCCTTCCTGACCTTTTAAATCTGTGTAATTAGCATGATTTCTAATGATGGTTTGGTTTGTTGAGAGGGCTCACTACAGTCCACCTACTGTCTCCTACAGGAAGTGAAAACATTTGTAAAGAGGCGCAAGTAAGATAAAATAGAACTAGAAAGTCATTTAGCGTCTACTTTCAACAGATACATACCAGCATTATGATTTTTCCTTTGAAATAATATGGCAAAACCTTACTTAAGAAAAATGTTCAGATTATACATTTTTTACCTTCTTTAAACTACTTTTATGATTCAATTCTTAGAAAGAAATGCTCCTAAATATAATTTATATAATTTTCTGCAATAGAAAGTAGAATATCTAGAAAATAACTGCAGTTTTTCTCTTTGATGACTGTAGACATTACTGTGCCTCAGGATCATCTTTTATAACTTTTTTTTTTCCATTTCCTAAGACCCTTGATGTAGATATTTTAAACAACTGGCCTCAGGACAGCCTGGAAGTTTATTTTAGAAAAGAAAGCTCAAATATTAGCTTCTTAACTTATTGTATTTCCTTTACTCCTAAAAAAAAGAAAAAAATTAAATAAAGAAATAAATCGAATAATTCCAGATTCCAATTACCTTGATCTTACTGGGTCTTGCAGTTATGAATAATCTGATTCTGAAATCACTTCTTCTAAAGAGAGTATATAAAGAGATCATGGATTTGAACATTCATTGCCATCATATTTACACATTGTATTATATCCCAACAATTTCCTATACTAGAAACAGAGAATTGTTACCAGCTGACCAAGATGGCCTAAATGTTTTCCTCAGTTTGAACAAACTTTAGGTTGGCTTTTTCTTGACTCAAGGCCCTGACTTACCAACTATCTTCCAGTCTCTGTAAGAGAGCAGGAACCTAATTTTCTGTGGGGACCTTGCTTCATGTTGAATGTTGCGGAACCGTGTTAGAGGAACTTCCAGGATCGGCTAGAGGTTTTGTTCCGAGGCAGGACTTGTCCCGCCTCTGGCTCCTACAGGCGGAGGCTCAGTGACTCAGGGTTTTAAAACAGTAACCAATCCAGTAAAGGATTCAAACATCAACTGATCCAGAGAGAGTTTGAAAAAAACCCTCTCATTGGACGAGAACAAGAAAGGGAAGGGAATAACTCAGGGGTATAATCTCCAGCCGCCCAAGCCTGCAGCAGCACCCCCTCTGGGTCCCCTCCCATGGCGTGGAAGCTGTCCTTTCACTCTGCCTGATGAACCTCACTACTGCACACTCTTTGGGTCCATGAGCTCCGTTTGAGCTGTAACACTCACGGAGACACACCAAGGCCCTCTTCCCCATTCGTCAGGGTTGGAGAGGCCAAGAGCATGAGTTTCAGAAAATCCGATTACGATGTGAATCATGGTGTATGAATAAACCTCAAACAAAAAGTTTTGTTCATCTTTTTAGATACTTTTAATTCTACCTACTAATAGTCTTTTTTGATAAAAGTAGGTTTAGGCTATCCTGAAAAAGGATAACTAACAAATACTTGGATCTCTCTGAACAAAGATCCTGAAAGGCATTGGGCTCTTTAGAATTAATCTGTGAGGCTGAAATATGCCCGAGGCATACATGTCATTATTTTATGTTTCAAATTCCATCTCGATATCAGGAGCTTCATTTCAATCCTCTAGTTGTTAGAGTAAATTAATAACCAAATGAGTCTTTGTGTTGTATTTTATCCACTTGCTAAATGGTATAATGTAAGAATTGAAAGTGGTAGGTAATTGAAGGAGAATTTTAAAAAATAAAAGTAATTGTTTCTAACAGTGTAGATGTTTGTTATTTATTTCTTTTAAGTTAAAGAGAACTATAGAAATAAATTATAAGCAGGTAGCAGAAGATTGAAAAGGGAATATGAAGAAATCAAGTTGCCTCTTCTGAAGGAGAGTCAACACAATCCATTCCTTAACCTTATGGCTGGCTCTATACCCTCTTTGAGAGTAACGAAAATACAAAAATATCTCCAAGGAGGTAACAACAAGTGCTAAGGTTCTTTAGCCTCATGCAATTTACACGCTATTGGAATAAATATAACTCATACAATAGTGAACCAAAAGTTGTTAATGGCTATTGCCAACTATTTTCAGGAATGTTTAATAAATTATATAAAAAATTAAATGTTATTTCAAAGCAGAAAATGACTTAGTCTGCTGAATAAGTTTTAAAGTAGTACTTCCATTACTATAATTCACAAGAGAATGTTAATCCCATAGGGGGTATATGGCTACTGAAGAAAATATAAAAAAGAAGGCTCAGATTTATCTACAGAGATGAGTAGACATTAACATCCTGCAATCATTTTTCTAGTAAATAAAACAGTGACTCTTACTTTGTCAACTGAAATTTTACATATGTAATTTGACCCAAGTCTGGTTGCTGACCACTTGAAAGCTAGACAAAAGAGATGAGGGTTGGTGGGAGGAAACGCAGGTTTACTCAGAGAGCCACAAAAGTAAGAAGATGGCAAGTACCATCTTAAATTTTAAAATTTACCATAGGATTTTAAAAAGGAAATTTGGCATGGGCAACATGTGGTATTGATACAGGGTGCAGGGTCTGTGTGTCTTGTTGTGATGGCTATTTTGGATAATCAGCCATCTGGAGGTCTGCTCATGACTCACCCTTAAGTGGGAGGATTCTGAAATCACAGCTCCATGCTTCGTTTATTCAAGATTAGCCTCTGAAATTTCTTAAGCAAGAGAATAATCAGATAAGCGTGCAATTGCTGGAGGGGGCTGCCTAGAAGGGAAGGAATGAAGAGGTGAAATGGAGGGAAAGCTGAAAAAAAGTGAATGATTTTAAAAACTGAGGTCCCCGGTTACATATACATGCATATGCATGCATGAATAGATAGATAGATAGATAGATAGATAGATAGATAGATAATTTTAAAGAATGCATTTTGTGGAAGGATAGTTGGAAAAATTTAAGTTACCTGTGATTAAAAATATGGGCCCTGTAAAATGATAGACATCTTTACACCAACAGTAAAAGAGAAAGAAAGAATCCAGATGTGACCTGAACTTCCCTCCCCCTCTATATCCCCCCACACAAATTAATACAATTAAGGTGTTTTTCAAAGACAGATCCTCAGAATGCTTGCAGCAAAATCAGATGGGCAACCTCTTAAAATTCCTGGCTCCATTTCAAACCTATTGAAAAATAATCTCTAGGGACTGGATCAATATACTTAGATGAGCTTTATGTAAATCGAAATGTGGATGTACTTAGAAACTTTGCCTACCATGCTTTTTAGTTTCCCACTGTATGTGGCAAAATGAATTTTCCTTCTTCCTCTCCCTTTCTGAAGGTTTCATAATTGAATCTGTAAAGCAAACCAACTATAGACAGATTAACAGGAGAAAAGACATACAAATGTAGTACATGCACATGTGCATGAGAGCCACACAAATTATGAGATTCAAAGAAAGGCCAGACTTTTTATATTGTACAGAAAGGAACAGAGGCTTGGAGTTCCTAGGGGGAGGTGGAGACAGGTTACAGGATGGTAAGGGGAGAAAATGCATAGTGTTATGTTACATAGATGAAGTCTCTCAGGTTGCAGCCCTCAGAAAGAATAAAAGTCTCAGGTAAAAGTGTCTTCTGTGAGACTTTAAAAGTTTTAGACATTTAGCCTCTTGTTTCTGTGAGTTAATCTTTCCTACATTTGGATAAGGAAACCTCAGAGAAAGCCTCTTCCTGCATCCCCTATTTGCTTTACTAAAGCAGACAGATGTAAATTTCTTCTACAAAAAGATAGCTTTTTAGAGCTATTCCTGTATCTGAAGCTCCTCTGAATAGTCATCTCAAAATATGCCAAAGAAGGACTCTTGAGGTGGTATATTCTAATCTCCCATATCAGATATTTTTCGGTATTCATTTTCCTCTAAATTTCTTAGTAAGCCAGAATAATACACTTTTGTTTACTGTTTTTCTTTCCTTGCTTATTTTTCTCCCATTTTTCCTTTTTACCCTTCCCTTTCTCCTTCCTCCTTTCTTCTCTCCTTTGTTCCTTCTTTCTTCCCTGTCTTCCTTTCATCTTGTTTTAGTGATTTATGAAAGATTATCAACATGTGTAAGAAACCATTAAGACACTGTATAGCTTTCACAGTTTATCACATATAGCTTCAAACGTTAATTAATAAATGCTTTAGATACAGACCATACATTTTATTAATGTTTATCGTTGCATAAAGTTTCTTCTTCAGATAAACCACTTATATGAAAGCAGAGTTTTATTTTCTATTGTCATATGGCAGAACACTATATAGGGTAATTCTAGAATGGCATTTTGTAAGGGAAAGTTAGTGTACATCTCTCACTTTGCTTTATGTTACTATACTGCTTATAGGTTTACAGGCTTTTTTGCCATTTGTTGATAGTACCAGATCATGCCCTTATTCAAGAGAAGTTTTTCTCTGACATCTCTTCAAGTATACCAAGTCTCCAGGTTTTAGTTTATACATTGTTTGTGAGGGGTTTGAGGAAAGGCTGCCTGTAAATTTATAATATTTTCTGTATTGCATGGGTCTTGTACATCATTTGGCTCTATTTGGTCACAAAAGGGCAGGGTCTAGGATCAGAGATGATATTCCTAGATATATGAATCTAGCTACTACTAACTTCTAAAAGCAGAGTTGATGAACTCCCAAAAGATATTTTTTTATTATTATAAAGTTAAAAGGGAAAGATCTTAAGAGTAAAAAAGTTTGTTTGTCTCAAAGTTTTAGCTAATTTGAAATTTTAATTTCTTCCTTTTTCTTTGCCAAAGATTAGATTATATGCATATGAAGCTTCTGAGCAAGCTATTGTACCTTATAGAGCTCTTTAATGACATTTTTAGTAAAATGAGCATCTCTATCAATTAAAAGATAGGCTGGAAGTTCCCAAGAAGCACACATAGAAGTGGGTACTTTTAGACACTTCAGAGCTGTAACTCTACAGAAAGGAAAATACATGATCCTCAATGAACACAAACATGCCTCCACCAGAACATAGTCATACTCCATTGGAAGGGAATAATTTAATATAAAGTTCACTTGAAATTATTCAAGTAGGCCTGAGGATTTGACTCATTCATGTCCTTTCTTTACAGTTTTGCCAAGATTTTGTTTTAGGCAGATGAGAAATATGTTAGAAACAACATGTTCTTGTGGATTTGAGTTACTTCATTTGGATTTTACCTGATTTTTACTTGAGATCTTTTGGCACTATGAGGTACCCTCGTAGGAAGCCTGAGATTATCTTCATGTCATTAACATTAGATCTTTCCTAATATTTTTTCTGATGTCAGGAAAAAATTTTCTTACATAATGGCTTCTGTGAACTTATTGCAGAGACATAAAAGATAGAGACAGGGGCAAAAATTTTGCAGACACATGCAAAAATTTTATAAGGACTATTTGCTTGGCATCATGATTAGGTAGGACATTTCTACCTCCTTTAGTTTCTAGGAAAGGTTTTGTTTTGTTTTTATTTTTTAGTAAGTTTCTGTCTTCATAATAGCTACTTTCTTTAGCAGCATTAAGGCACCTACCATTTTCTTGACCTGTTGTTCAAGTGTTGCTGCTGAGGTTAGAAAGCCTTGCCTTTTCCCAAGTATCCCACATCAATGCTGACCTAATCTCAGTGTAAGCATTAACACTCTTGTGCAAGCTGGCAGGCTCTGCTAAGGTCAATAAGTTCTGTTTATTTTCCTCCTGCCTTCCCTAAGTAAAAGGAGTTATGTTTCAAAGTTGAACTAAAGATCTTTTATGGCATAGACAGCCTAATAATTTCTCATTTCTGATGACTCATCATAAAGAAAAAGTGTCAATTTTTAATTATCCAAAGAGGTCTCTAATAAATATTCCTGAAGTCCTGGAAATCCTTAGAGAGTAAACTGCCACATGTTTCCTTTTTTTCTGGTAAGGAGATAAACATGGTTCAAACTGCCATAGTGATAGATAGTAACATGAGAAGCAGAAAGGAACAAACCATCATAATATGTAAGCCACCTTATTGAGAAATATTGTGTACTTTCAGTCAGTAGCAAACATTTTACACCATGGAGACTATTAGGTTCAAAGGTGACTTTAACAGTTTATCAGCAGAAGCCTCCATGATTTGTCAGTGGCTACTATGTCAAGGTAGGCAAACTTTTTGCCACCGGACTGAGGGAGAGACAGTCATTAGCTCTGGGTATTTGGTGGTTTCCCTGCAGCAGCATTAAAACACAGAGGTCTGACTAGATTGTTTATCAACAAACAAGCAGACCATGAAGGGAAGAGTTGAAGAACATGTAGGAGAGGGTTGAAGAGGTAACTTTAGTTTTCAAAATTTCTGTTCATGTCTATGTTCCCCAAGTGAGGGGTTCTGTCACTGAACATTTGTTTGGTCAGGTCATAAAAAGAAATTTTGAAGAAGATAGAAACTCACAGTTCACAAAAGCCAGTAAGACCTAAATATCCCTTGAATTGTCTTTTAGTAATTAGCCAAGGGGAGATATGAATGGCTTCTTGTCAATCAGAGGTGAGTTACTTCCATGAGAAAAATCATAAAACAGTAAGAAAGGAAGAAAGGAAGAAAGAGAGAGAGAGAGAGAGAGAAAGAGAGAAAGAAAAGAAAGAGAAAGAGAGAAAGAGGGCGGGAGGGAGGAGAAAGAAGGAAGTAAGGAAGGAAGTTAGTTTTGTTAATAAAATTCCATTTTTTTTTCTAAAGTACATTTTGATGCTTTTGAGGATAGAACAAGTAGATGGTAATAAAATTTGTTTTGGAGTTTACTTGCGGATCTAGCAAAAGGTTACAATTAATTCAAGACAGAATTTAAAGGAATTTGAGGTCCTGGAGATTCTAAACATTTATGAATAATAAAATCATTGAATTTCTGGCACATGACTATCCATGTACACTGTTAATTTTACTAGTAGAATAGAATAAGTGTCAAACACCTGAATCCAAGGAGCTCCTAAAGAAGGGAAAACATAGGTCTACACTGCGGATGGCTGGTGTTAACGTGAATACAGTATTTGGAGCTAGCAGCCCTGGAAACTGAGCATAACTGTCTTATAATTGTATCTTAATAAATGTACCAAAGTCTATGGACCTCCTTACATCAAACAATTTGTACAAGTATTAGGCTGTTTTTTCTAGTCCTCTTTATACTATGGGACTCAATTCTTCCTTTGCTTCTAGTTTCAAAGAGTACCATGCAAGCTTGAATAAAGGTAAAGATCAGTCACTCATAACCATGAGGACATCAGCTCTTCTAGCCTGCCCAACAGTAATAGAATATTTAGCCTATGTAGGGTCAAGTACCTTTTAGAGATCTTCAACTTGTGTCTTTTATAGTGCAAGGTTTCAGGTAAGACTCATCCTAAATTAACCATGGCATGTTTATAAATAAGGAAGTCCTCAGAAATTTTAAGACATTCTCTTAAGAAAATTTAACTTGACAATTCCAATTACGTGATAAAAGTATCCCACTTAAAGTGGACAAAATGGTATCAGAGAGAAGAAAAGTTTCCCAGTCACAGGACCAAGAGTAACAGTTATCAACTGACAGAGAAAGACTGACTGCTCCTGCTTGGGTCATTAAATTAGATTCTATGGGAAAGCGATGGACATAATGGTGGGGTTTATTTTTGAAATGTAGCATCTGTGCCTAATAAAAATAAAACAAAGAAAACTGAAACTTTGCTTTATAATGGGTAATGACAATTCTCAAAAATTTTAGAGAAGAAATGGGCCCTCTGCTCTCCCTTGAAGCCCCTTGTCCATCAGATTTGTCCTTGCCGCTAAACATTTTTGGATGACGCAGGCCAGTTATTATTTTGGTGTTAGTTTAGTTAACTGGACACTTGCAACAAGATTGTACAGAGTGGAGGTCAAAAATGTTTAATTTGCGAAGCCATTAATTTGTTTTGCACCTTACTCTGTTTGGGTTTTAGGGCCCTTTCAAGATGTTCAGCCAACTGCACAAGATACGTCAGGGGAGTCAGGGGAGTTACTCCTCATCCGAGGCTTTGTTTAATTTCTAGCAATATATTTGTAGAAAAGATTTTTATTGTAAATTTTTAATTGTGTTATGTTTAGCGAATAAAACTCCTATGACATCATACTTTGTAATTCATTACTTTGTGATTTAGTATATGGTTGAAGTTTTTTAATGTTTCATGTGTATTTCAGAAGCGTCTTCATTCTCTGTGTTTTTTAATAGGAGCTACACAAAATGTAGACTACTGAGAATGCATACATTCACATATACATACATACATACACACCTGATCAACCTTTTTTTTTTTAGACAGAGTCTTGCTCTGTCACCAGGCTGCAGTGCAGTGGCACAATCTCTGCTCACTGCAATCTCCACCTCCTGGGTTCAAGCGATTCTCCTACCTCAGCCTCCTGAGTAGCTGGGATTACAGGTGTGTGCCACCACACCCAGCTAATTTTTGTATTTTTAGTAGAGACGGGGTTTCACCATGTTGGCCAGGGGGTTCTCGATCTCCTGACCTCGCGATCTGCCCGCCTCAGCCTCCAACAGTGCTGGGATTATAGGCGTGAGCCATCGCACCTGGCTATGATCAACCTTTTAAATGACGTATGGTTGAGACTCTCCAAAGCAGGTCACCATCTGTTTCTTCCCTGGATCAACAGAAGGAGGCAGAAGCAGCACTGTGGCAATTATAGGCCTAACCTTTGGTAAGCTTGAGAGCTTCTACTTACACTCAGGGAAATAGCCACTGTACCTTCAACAAATGTGGGCTAAACCAGTGAATGAGAAGACAACATGTAAACACAAAGGGGAAGCTCTGGGAAAGGTGCACTGAAATGTACAACATAAAGAGCAGATATTCTCTTCAGGTCCATGGAAGAGAAGGAAGGGATTCAGCCAAACCTTTCCTAAATTTCTGACCCTCAAAAATATGAGAAATAATAAATCTTTTTTGCTTTTAGCCATTACATAACCATAGATGACTAAAACAAATCTAATAATCTATCACTCTTCTGTCTTCTTATTTATTGTTTGATCAAGAAACTAGGTAATAATGTTGTACTTTGATTAGGAATTTACCAGTTTCTATTTGAAAGTATATCACTGTGTGCTTTACATTTTTAAAGATAATATTCTTATTAAGCTGCAAAAATAACATACTGATTAATAGTTATAGAGTGCTTAGATTGTACCTGACACTCTTTTAAGTGCTTAACATGTAAATTTAATTGTCACAGAAACTCTGTGAGCAGCTCCTAATTTTACCATGACTTTATAAGTGGAAAAAAAAATGAAGCATAGAAAACGTATCTAATTTGTTCAAGTCACACAGTAAGAAGAAAGCAGAGCTCAGATTTGAGTCCATACAACCTTAAGGTCTCTCTAGGTTTATTATCTATTGCTGGCATTTTAAGTTTTCACTGATTTTTTTTGTCTTTATGCAACTCTATGTTTTATCTTTTGGAGAATCATAAAATTTCTGACCCACAAAGTATTCCTTTTCTTATATTCTATTATAGTTGCATTTTTTTTCCATTTTAAGAACTTTCTAATTATACCTAAAAAGTTCAAAATCAGATTCTAAGAGCAATTTCAGCACTTCAACTAGAAATCCCCTTTATTCAGGTTCATGCTGATTTTTCCTTCTCAATTTTTACAGGTAATATCCCTTCCACCCTAGTTAATCTATTTGATAATGCAGAAGACTCTATTTTACTCCTAACACTGAACAGCTAGCATTCAGGTACTTGCCAGGGAGTAAAATCTTGACATTACTAATTTTCAATAACTTTCAGAAGATTGGCTAAGATAAACAATATTTATGTAGTATTTTTGTAGTATAGACAAAGTAATCACTCATCTTAGTTCTCCAAAACAGAATTTGCAGCCTGATGGCCAAACTTGGTCTTCATTTCCAGGCATGATTTCTTGAGTCTACATAGGTTATTGTTTTTAAAACTTATATTTAAATCTCTGTAAATTAGACAGGCTCTCACAGATATTTAATTTCTACTTACATTGCCCTAATTTCTCTTACTTTCCTAAACTTTTGCATAAATGTTATTTTGTGATTTTCACTTTAAAACTTCTTTTTTGTGAAGCTAGACAGAAAGATATCACATATAGAGAGCACTGAAATAATTTTACTGATTTTAACTGTGGCATAAGACTATAAAATTATATTGAATAACATATTAAAAATGGTTCCATAACAGTCAACATTGTATTTACTATCAGTCTGTCATTAATTATGTTATTATATAATATGGACTCCTCTCTAGGGAAACCTGTAAGATAAATGCATTTTATGGTTTACTGAAATAACTGTCTTTCTTAAACAATTGACTTGTTTCTTCACTATAGTTGCTGTGGCTTGTGCTATTGATTTTATTTTCTTCTGTCACTTCTAGAGAACTTAGAATTAATTTTATGTCTTCCTTGAGCACGGATGCAGGGTCTCGTTTTCTATGTTTTGTGTGTTCAACACTTTACTTCTTCTATCTTGCTTTTCTAAATCTACTTTTACTCCCATTTTATTTATCTATTATATTTTGTTTTGTAGTATTTATGTATATTTTATTTTGTAGCATTTTTATTTTGTAGTATTTATTATATTTTATTTTGTAGTATTTTATAGCTATGTAACTCTTCATAAATCCTGTTCATATACAGTAATATGCATCTGCAAATCAACAAGATGTTATATTATTCCAATTACATATTATGAATTCCATCTTTCTGTACATTTGAGTTAATATTCTATTGCTATATGTTTATACCTGGAAATAGTGGACCTCAGTTTTCCATCAGAACCAAGAATCTACTACCCAGATTGGGCAAAACTTGTAAATAGAGTGCCTAAAAAATTTGATTTTGAGAAACTTCTTTATGTTTAAATATGCTGTGCATTATGACAGCAAGAGAACTTGAGTCAAATTATTTTTAATTTTATCATAAATTTCTTTTTATCCGAAATTTTTTTCAAGTCTATCTCTTTAGATCCCAGGTATTTGAATGTGACAGCGTACATGGAAATCTGCATGATTATTTATTTCTATATGTTCTTCTTTTTCAAGTAAAAATTTTTGTGTTTTAATGCTCTCAATGACTATGCAATAATATACATCATTCCATAAGCTTTTTAGATGTAGATGGTTTTGATTAAATTGATCAAATAAATAATTAATTCAGCAAAATTACTTACATAGAGTGGTCAGTCTCGATTTTCCTTATCCACCAAATTGGCCTACAGTTCCATGTACTTCACTGACTTTACTAGTCTCTTGAGCCTCAGCTGACAGCCTAATGTACACACCGATAAATTCAACTTATTTTTTTATACACTGTACTTTTGTCTGCCTTACCTGTTGTGAACATATATAAATTCAGTCATGCATACACAGTTACATAAATCACAATAGTAAAATTAATCAATACTCTTGTGTACTAAAGAAATTAAATATAAGCTAAGAGCACTACATTTTAGGGCCTGGAATTGTCGCACATTCTAAGAATATGTACAGAACTTCACAGAAATACAAAGAAGCTATAATCATAATATCACAGAGTGATAATGTAGGCTCTAGTTCCCATTTTCCAAACAAGAGAAAGCAATGATTTTCCTCTATGTTTCAGTGATACTAAAATTAATTAGATAAATCCAGAACTGATGCCTTATCAAATTCTAGACACTGTGCACACTGCAAGAGGCACAGAGGTGAGGTGCATATGGTGGTTGAGGAGTTACAGTTAGGAGGGGAGATGAGAAGTGGAGGATCACGATTAAAGTGGAACAAATGCTAAAACCAGGGGATATTTAACTGTCACTGAAATAGAAACAACATAAAGCAGGAGCATCTATGTCATCACTGAAATATTAGGGAACTTTTTTTTTTGTTTTGAGATGGAATCTCGCTCTGTTGCCCAGGCTCTTGGGCAGCGGTGAGATCTCGGCTCACAGCAACCTCCGCCTCTTGGGTTCACGCAATTCTCCTGCTTCAGTCTCCCAAGTAGTTGGGACTACAGCCACACACCACCATACCCAGGTAATTTTTTTTTTTTGCATTTTTAGTAAAGGTGGGGTTTTACCATGTCAGCCAGGCTAGTCTCAAACTCCTGGCCTCAAATGATCTGCCTCGGCCTCCCAAAGTGCTGGGATTACAGGCGTGAGTCACCGTACCCAACCTCGAGGGGATGCTTTTGAGAAGGGGTGAAACTGGAGCTGTGTCTTGAATGCAGTGAAGCAGGTGTGTGAGGAAGAATGTTCTAGCAAGAGAAAGGCCTTGCTTGAGTCACAGAAGTATGAAAAAGCACTATGCTTTGAAGAGTTAGCAGTAGATTCACATGACTGGTACAAAGAATGCATGTACCCTCACAGGAGGATGGTAGGAAAAGCTCCTGATTGATTGTGCGAGTTTGAGCAAGTTTCCCAGAGACTCTGGGCCTTTATTTCTTTTCTTAAATGTGTGGTAGTGCATAATGCCTACCTTGCAGCATTATCTCCACAGCAGGAAAAGAAGGGGGCCTAAGGCAGGCAGGGTAGAGAAAAATCCTGGTCCAACCAGATGAGAAAATCTAAACTTATCCTAAATGCAAGTGGGAGCAATTGGTAGATTTTAAGCTCAATAAAGTGTGTGTGTGTGTGTGTGTGTGTGTGTGTGTGTGTGTTTAAATCCTTCCAAATGCAGTGTGAAGATAGATTTAGGGAAGTAAGTGGATAAAGGTCAAAGCCATTGCAGATACCAACTTCCAAAATAATAAGGATCCCACTGAGGCAATGGAAGTGGGAATATAGAGAAGGCATATTTGAGATACATTTAGGTGTAGAATTACCAGACATTGATAACTGAGTACCTGTGAGAAATGAAGAAAAGTGATGAGTTAAGGAGAAAACATTGACCTTATTGACTTAGCGGACTGGGTAGATAGCAGTAGAATCAACTTAGAAAAGAGACCATGAGGAGAAGCAGCTTTCAAGGGGAGAGGACAAAAGAGACTAAAGGGCCTGACTTTGTATAAGGAGTATTTTACTGTGACGCTTTAGAGGTTAGGAGAAAGGTCTGGACAGAGGTGTACATGTGATTTCCCTCACATCTATGTCAGATGAAGAAATAAATGAGAGTAAGGTCATTTAGAAGTTAGTGTAAAATGAGAATAGTAGAAAGCCAAGGAAAACAAAACACAAAAGGCAAAGTGTAAAAAAACAGTTTGAAAGGAGTGGAAATTTGAGGAAGAAGAATACCAGGAAAATTCATCACAGAAACAAGGGAAAGGGGGGCTGTCAAAAAAAAAAATCACCTCCAGGGGCCAATGATGGAGAAATATCCAGAAAGACAGGATTTGATATATATCGTATGTATAGAAGTTACTGATGATTTTTTTCTTGAGAGAATTCAGTGAGATATTATAAGCAGAATCCAGTTTCAGAGATAATCGAATTTCATTAAATAAAAAGATTACTGTAGTGTAAATAATACTTTCAAGAATCTTGGCTGAGGAGAGAAGAAGAGAAAATAAGTTAGGGATGTTATATGGTCAATGAAAAGTTTTCTATGATAAAAACTTGAGCTAGTATGTATGACAATGACCAAGAATAAGGAGTAAGAATAGTGAAAGATGCAGAAGAATGGAAGGAAAGTTGGTGCAACATGGGCCAAGAGAAAATGAGACAATGTGATCCAGGGCACAGGCTAACTGTAGACAAGAAGATGACATCCTGGCAAAAAGAAAGGAAGATGTAAAGATGGGATGGCTGCAGATAAGCTTATAGGTGGGGTGGGAGAAGTTGAAGAACTATATATTGTCAAAAACTAAGCTGTAAGATAACTATAGGAGAAAATAGTAATAAATATTTATGTTGTATTTTTGCTTTAAAATAGCCTTTATTAAGTGATAAACTAAGTTCCTCAACTTTACAGTCCCAACATTTTTTAAATATGGTGAGAAAATTCTCATGTATCCATACACACTTTTCAAGAGTCACCCACATAAAACTCTTACTCTTTTGTATTTATTTTGGAGACATTTAGTAAAAAAATTCAAATGGAGCTCCTTACCTCCACATTGATTCTTGTAAGTAAAAAGATGAAATCTGTTATATTTCAAAATTGAAAGTAAATTTTATATTTCAGAGAAAATTGGAAGGTAATGTCATATGGCAAAATTACAATAAATTACATTCTGTTGATTTTTCTTTTTTCAGGATAGATTGCATTTCAAGAAATTATAATTGTAACTTACATCAGTTTTTAAAAATAAGTTGATCAATTATGGTAAGATGAGCAATGGTCTTAAAACAAATACACAGAGAAATAAGCTACTATAAATGGAAAGCCTTTGTATTTCTATAAAATTCAGTGAGCTCATTTCTGCAGAGTGTCTGTAATATAAAAGCTCTCAAAAGCTTTTAATCCCTCATTATATTCAGTTGAATTGAGAGAAGGTGGGGAAGGAAGAGGAGTAGAGTCACATTTAGACCAGACTTATGCCTACTGATCAACAGAGAGAATCTGGAAGAACCAAAATGCTTCTTAGACTTCTATGTGCTATAAGGTAGATATTAACCATGCTTCTTGATTAGCTAATGAGAATTGGTTTTCATTCCATATTTCTAGGTAGGATCCATCAACTAATTTATTTTTATTCATTCCTGGGAGAACTTACTCAACCTGGGAAAAGCAGTATTTCCCTTAAAAAGGAAGGCACGATTTATAGGCCAGAGACGTGAGGATGTAACTTTGGGCAAATTACCTAACGACCCTCAATTTATATTTCCTTAACTGTAAATTACAGATAATACTTAATGCCTACCTTGCAGCATTATTCTTAAGATTCAAAATAATGAATGTATACTATCCAACACACATGATACAATAAAAAGTTTCAGTGATTACTGTCTCAGAAAATTTGTACAGATTATTTGGCTTGGAGGAATAATTGGAGTATTAAGACCCAGAAAATCTTCTGATATTAAATTGTTGCTCCTTAAAGTGACTGCAGAATTTCAAAGACTACTGAGTAGGTTATTGGCCTGCTAGAATAACATATCCCTTGACTGAATATTTAACCTTGAAGTTGTATAAGTTATGGATGCTATAAATATTTCTATCAACTTATTTCTATAAAGTTACATTCCACTTTTTAAAAAAAGAAATGGAATCTCATTCCTTTGCCCAGCCTGGAGTACAGTGGCAGAATCATAGCTCACTGCAGCCTTCATCTGCTTGGCTCAAGCCAGCCTCTCACCTCAGCCTCCTGAGTAGCTGGGACTATGGGCATGTGCCACAACCAAATATGACATGACCCAGCTATATAAGTCATATTTTTTTTGTTAATGTCTAACTCTTAAAATATATCTTTATTTATCATGAAAATATATACTCTAGCTGTGGTTATCATGAAAGGCAAAGTGATACACACTTAAAAATCATGTGTATTTTAAAGAGTTACTCAAATACAAGTACTCTTCATTTTTTCTCAGTTTGATATGCATGAATTCAGTCACCACAGTTTAGTTAAATAACACAAGTCTTCAAAGATAATGGCGAAAATTTCAGTTACCATGGTATATTAACTGTGAGTAACTGCATAAGGTACTTTTCTGCTAGCTATTCCACCCACAAGTCACTACATAAATAACCAATGTGCATCATGAGCAGTGGCAAATCACATCACTTCTTTAAAAGTCTGTTGGTGATTGGTCATGGTGCATCTGCTATTTAGTTCACGCATAGATAGCAAAATGTGCAGTTGTGGTGCTTCCTTCTCTCCCAAAGATAAATCCATGTGACATTTTAGGGAAATGGATAATCAAAAGACAAAATTCACCCAAAAATGAGAGTAACAAAGAAACAAAAAGTAATAAACACTGAACCTGAAATCTGAATTGAATGTAAATGGAGTTACAAAAGAAATATCTATCAGAATGTTAATAATGCTGCATTTATGAGCGATTCTAGGTATGCAGCTGGAGAACTGAGTAGGTAAACTTTATTGGCATAAATGAGGAAAGCGGGAAAGCGGTTGTGTTGGAAAAAATTAAGCTGTCTGAGATGAAGTGATGTCAGCCAAAACTCACATTAAAGAAACCTTTAGAGATATTTCACAATATTGAAAGTGCAAAGGATAAATTGTTGAAAACTGATTCAAACATAAAAATGAGCATGACAATTTGCCAAGGCATAAAAAAGATTCTCAGTCTATACTGTAAGTTTCTTGATGAGAAGAAGAAGGCAAACACTATTCAAATTAATTTGTGTACGTTTTTGCAACAAAATAAAACACTTTGAATTCTCAGTGTTGACAGAGTTTTAAATAATAATATACTAAAGGAATAATTCATTTTTTTCATTTCTTCACATTTTTAACTGAGAGTTTTTAATTTTTGAAAATATTTTCCTAAATCCACAAAAAGTCATATTTTTTTCCATCGATTATTTGTGGTTTTTCAGCTTTCTTGATCATTTTAATAGTCTTGTATTACCATGCAAAGCAAGGGCTGCTTGTGCCTACTGATTGAATGCTGAATATGAAGACCCATCATTTTGCATGTTCTTTGCATTTCATGAAATATTTACATACATATGGAAAGTGTGAAGTATATTGTTACTATTTATCCAAAGAGTGAGAGGCTCATTAACCACTGCATGTGATAATCAGAAAATTCGAGAGAATAAATTATATGCCTTGAGTCAGAAAGCAGAGCTCTAAATGACTGAACTGGTATCTGAACTCAAATATCTGAACTCTAGAAATACTCACCTTATATATATGCTGGCTCTATTTCTCACTAGCTGTATGAGCACAATCAAATTATTTCAGGTTAATCAGTATGTTGGAGGATAGCAAAGAGAGATTATCTGATCATCCTGGCAACATACTTAACCTCTCTAAACATTACATTTTTCATGGAAAAAGTCAAGAGAATGTTACCTATGTTAAATGGTTGTTGAAAGGATTAAGGGTAAGTATAGTGCTTAATACATAAAGTGATAAATGTTAGTAATTTATGCTTTATCTGTAATTCTAAATATTGAATGCAATCAATTTATTGTTACTGCCATACTTATTACTGTTTAATAACACACAATTTACATTTAAGAGGAATGAATGATATTAACATTATTTCAAGAGCAGAGAATTCAATGGCCCAATATTAAAGCAGCATTTCCAATTAATGAAAATCATCAGTGCTCAAAATTAGACAACTTGTGCAAAGAGACTGAAAACAATATTAAAAAAAGGATATTTCCTAGATAGTCTAGAAAAGTAGTGTGGACATGGTGCACGTTATTTTCCCTCCACCTTGGCTACTGAGCTTGGAAATTGTGATTCCCATGAGGTTCAAAAAGAAAGATATTTATAATAAATATGAAACGCATCAATGGGATTACATTATGGCTAGAAAATCAGGATTAATTTTGTTCAGTTTCTAGAGAAGATGGTAAAATCTTTAACAGGAAGAAAGTTGTAAGTACATTTATTAATTCCGTTGTAATCAAGTAAACATAGCTGTTAGGAAATATTCAAAATTAAATTATGCTACATTTAGAAATCTAATACTATTTCCAATTGTGAGCATTCCATGAGAAATACAATTTGCCAAAAGTGTAAATACTTTCCTTCAAACTAAGTTAATCAACGCATTGTTTTAAATTCTGAACTCTTAAAATTTTCTTCCTTCTTTCCTTTCCTTCTTCCATGTTTGCTTTTAAATAAAAACTGAATGAATTAAATGTAGCTAGAATTTTCTGGGGAGGTTCAATAAAACTACCAATGCTGTAATAAACTACAGGTGTTATATATCAGGTTTTTTATGGCATGTGACTTTTATGTTTTAGGTGATAACTTTTAACCATGGTAAGGTCAAATATACATAATAACAAAATTCATTTGATTGAAACTTACTTAAATTACTTAAATTATTAAAATTTTTCTTTTACAAAAATGTTTTAAAAAAGTCACAACACAGAGTGTAATACAGAGAAAAAAGCAGTTCATTGTAGCAATATGAAGTGTGGAACTTTTACAATTAAAGCATGAGAAGATAAGATAGACAAAAGAATTGCAGAGACATAGAGTAAAATAATTCCACAAAAGTTCTGAAGAAACTCCCTGAAGTTTTTAATAGAGTAAAAAACAGAAAAAAGGAAAACTATATTTAAGTACCTACTAAGCATCAAATATTTTCTAAACTTTATCTCATACCAGGAATGGGTCTTATTGTTCCTACTTAACTATTGAGCCACAAAAGACTTATGCCTTGCTCAAGATCCTCCAGTAAGTAACTGGGAATTCATACCCTGGTTAAACAGCAGGATTCCAAAACCCATGTTCTTTTCATTATTCATGTTGTTTATTAATAAATATCAATAGTGTAGTTTGATAATTGATTTTTTCATAATTTAAAAATAAGGCAGCTTAGAAAAATGGAAATGAAAAAATACATATTTGGACAAATTGACCAGTATAAAAAATGTTATTGTTGGTTACAGACATATTTGCAAAGTAGGAGGAGATGAGTAATACGTTATTTTCAGAGTGCAAACAAAGATCTGTAGCCATTTTCCAAATGATTCAAAATTGTGCACAAGAAAATGTTGTGTCATGTTTTACTTTCAAATATTTTGAAACTAAACAAATGTCAAAACATTTAAGTATTCTGTTCTTGACTTATATACCTTCTTTATGAAAGCTAATTCACAACTCCAAATTTTATGATTTTTAAAATTCTTATCCTAAAAGCCATTTTTTTCTTGGAACAGTGGGTGCCTACTACATAATTTCATCACTAAATACTGCTCTGTGTAGAGGAGTCTTAAGTTACATTTCACTGAAGGAAAAAAATGCAATTTCATATTCTTATTAGAAGACAATGGAGACAGAAAACAAAAATTACAACAAAAACTCAGTGAAGACAAATGAAATTCAATAATATAATGATTCAATCATATTGAAAACACTTTTTAAAAGTACGTTATCTTTTCCTCTAAGCTAACTATTAGCTGTAGAAAACTGAAAATAAGCTATTATTATTGTGGCAATACATGAGTACTAACAATATTCCTGTATGTCCTTGACCTGAGGCCAATGACTTGCCAAATTATTTATCTATCAAAGCTGATTCCAGGAGAGAGAGATCCAAGATGGCCGATTAGCAGCAGCTCAGGATTGTAGCTCCCAGTGAGAGTGCAAAGAGCAAGTGGACGCCGCACTTTCAGACGAATTTTTGTTGCCCACAGACTGGAAGATTCCTGGCGGAGGAGTCACGCGGGTCGCCAGCACAAGCTGTTTTGCTGGTGCCCCGGCGTGGCGCTTCTTGGTGTGGAGTATACGGGATGGGGTGCCCTTTGAGTTGGGCTTGGCTGGTCCCATCCCCACAAGGAGAACAGCAATTGGAAGCACTGAGGACTGAGAGTTTCACAGCAAGCACAGCCGAACCCGGGAAGGTCCAGCTCTGTGGGGAAGGGGTGTCCGCTGAAAGAAAACTAAGAAATAGAAAGAACTTCATCACCAACAAGCTGGACGTCCACTCAGATCCAATCTGAAAGTCGGCAATTACAAAGATGGCAGGTGGATAAATCCACAAAAATGGGAAGAAACCAGTGCAAAAAGGCTGAGAACACCCGAAATCAGAATGCCTCTCCTCCTACAGGGGATCGCAGCTCCTCATCAGCAAGAGAACAAGGCATGACGGAGAATGAGTGTGA
>CAUYLG010046238.1:0-50423 GCA_963573385.1 Cacajao melanocephalus
TAGCCTGGGCAATAGAACAAGAATCTCGTTCTCTCTCCCTCTTTCTCTTCCTCTTTCTTTCTCTCTTACATTCTTTTTTTTTCTTTCTTTCACTCTCACTTTCTTTCCTCTCTTTTTCTTTCTTTCAAAAAAAAAAAAAGAATCAATTAGATTTTTAAATACCTATTTAATCACTTTTTTTTTTTTTTTTAGACAGGGTCTCACTCTGTCACCCAGGCTGGAGTGCAGTGGTATAATCAGGGTTCACTGCAGCCTCAACTTCCCAGCCTCAGGCAATACTCTCACCTCAGCCTCCTAAGTAGCTGGGACTACAGGTGCATGCCATCACACTCAGCTATTGTTTTTTGTATTTTTTTATAGAGATAAGGTTTTGTCATGTTGCCCAGGCTGGCCTTGAACTCCTGGGCTCAAGTGATCTGTCTGCTTCAGCTTCCCAAAGGGCTAGGACTACAGATGTGAGCCACCTCGCTTGGTTGTAATCATTACTTTTTATTGAACTGGTTCCTCTAAACACACACACAAATACTGGGAACCTACAATCATGGTACTGTAGTTATGATTTCACCAAATGAAAGTGTTCCAAAATATGACAGCTCATCAGATTTATTTGGGAAAATATTAAACAAATTACAAATCACTGGGTTGAGCTTACCCAAATTAACTAATTGAGAAGCTCTGAATTTGGGTTTTGTGTAACCTCCCTAGGTGCTTTTAGCTAGCCAGGCACAGTTTGAGGATCAATTTAATAACTTCATTTTATAGATAAGCAAAAAGATACCCAAGAAAATTTAAACAATGAATTGGAAAGGACAATTAGAGAGATGTACTATGAAACTAACGGCATGGCCACCAATTGTCTAGTACCCCAGAAGAAGGCAAGCATGATTATGTGTCAGTAGACATTATAACCCATTAAAATAACATTGTGCTCAAGAAAATTTAATGTTATGTTTTAATGCTGTAGCACTAATCACATTACTTTATAATTTTGCTTCCTCATTTGCTCTTTCAATGTATGAATGGAAACAAATAAAATGTTTGTAAATGTATATATAATGAATGGATGAATGGTTAAATGGGCAGGTGAATATAATCTATTTTCAAAACAGTGATATTAGGGTCATTTTTAATTTTGAATCTAGATCTTAAAATGTTAAACCTTTGGTTACCTGGAAAAATTGCTTATGGAACGTATTTCATTATCTCCACAAAGGAATGAGATCTTACTTTTCCATTTCTAGATGCATTCATGGGAGTGTATATGAGTAACAGTAGTACACACATTATCAACCCTCCACTAAATTATGTTTCCTATAAATATTACTTGTTTGTTTATTTATTTATTTATTTTTGAGACAAGGTCTTACCCTGTTGCCCAGGCTGGAGTGCAGTGGCACAATCTCAGCTCATTGCAACCTCTGCCTCCTGGGTTCAAGCAATTCTCCTGCCTCAGCCTCCCAAGTAGCTGGGACTACACGAGCCCATCACCACATCCAGCTAATTTTTATAGTTTTAGTAGAGATGGGGTTTCACTATGTTGGCTAGGCTGGTCTCAAACTCCTGACCTCAGGTGATCTGCCCACCTCGGCCTCCCAAATTTCTGGGATTACAGGCGTGAGCCAAACCAGCCTAAATATTATTTTTCAGTGAGACAATCTTGTACACAGAGGAAAGTATAATAAGACTGGGAATCAGCCAAAGTCATTAGGTGGACTTGGAGTCGTTGCCTTATTATAACCTTAGGAAGGGTCCCTTCCTTCACAGCTTTTGTTTCCTTATCCAAAACATGGAGGTCATACCTGCATTATAGAGCTTGGCATGGTAAGAATCTGTGATAAATAAATAGCCTAGGTCAGGGTTTGGCACATGTACTCAGCATCCGTTTCCTGGCTCAATCCTCACTACTTCCCTTGATGTCTTCTACAAGAAACACTCACGGGTGCTTGATAAATAGCCTTGAATCATATTTTGAAACTGACTCTACGAAGCAAAGCCTTGTATAGGACATATTGGTGGCCAGTGCAACATATCCTTATTGAAGTTATTTGAGATTTCACCTGAAAAATGTTTTCTTCCCAGGTGCAGAAAAAACTTAGTAATTTTCACTCACCCCTTTGAATTTTATTATAGAATGGCAAACAACTGTTTGCATGGGTGCTTCTGTGAGGAACTTCTCTAGCCCCCCAAATGTTCATGCAAAACCTATGGCACCCAGTCTGACCTGGCACTTCCCCAAGCCCCACACCTGCACTGTTGCATCTCAGCTCTCTCAATGTCACTTCCCCTGTAGCTTGACTTGCATGGAGGAGGGAGTGTATGTTTATTTTTTTAACCCCTCCTACTCCAAAGAATGAAGGCATCATTTTTTTAACATTGTTTTGGAGAGTTTAACAGTACCAATGGCGCTAATGGGACCATCCCTCGAGAGGCACAGTGGGAGTGCCCTTGCAAGGCAGAAGTGGATGAGATCCTGCAAAGCCACCCCTGCAGGCCAGCACCCACCTGGCCTGCAACAAGGGTGATGCAAGATACTTCCAAAGAGGCAGGCACCAACAGCTGCTCCTGAATGGCCACTCAGCAGCTCCAAGCTGAGAACACCAAGCATCTATCTCTAGGCACGGTAGGCTGGAACCTGCTACATTTTCCCTAAAGACGCATATGGGCACACACTAAAGCATGTATGCATGCACACACATGCAAACACTCTGGCACACCCTCATAGAGGCACATTAACACCCATGCAAATACATGTGTGCATGCACACAGACACAAACACACACACACACATGCGTGCACACACACACACTCAGGTTCATCAGCAGCTATTTCTGTACAAGCCAAATTTTCCCCAGGACTACTGAGAACTTGTCAAAGGCAGAAAATAAATGCTGCTCATTTTTGCCCCCTGGACAACATCCTTCTGGGCAAGAAGCTAAGAGAGAAGAGAGGAAGAATTAAAATAGTAACAGAATTTAAAAATCTTATGAAAACATCACTGAACTGGAAGATCTCTCCTACTGGCAGTATGACTTTCTGAGAGTCAAGCTGAAGTCCTTAACCTGGTATTCTAGGGCTGGTGGCCTGACCTCTGCTCCAGTTTCCCTGGCACCACTCCATACAATTGCTGCAAGACATACAATTGCCATGCACATTCTCAGATACCACTTGGATGGGCTCACGTTCTCTCTTGCACATGGTGAACTCATAGGCATACTTCAAAGCCCAGTGCAGATTTCTTGCCTCTGTGTAGAGATTTTCTCCTTAACCCCCATCTGTGCCCATGATGGGCAGGAGTCATCATCCCTACTATATTTTCAGAGTTACTGGGTTCTTGGTATATGTCATCTCTCTTTCATAACAATGATGCTGAAACAATATTTTACTTTCCATTCTTACCTCACATTTGAAGAAAATGAACCTCACAGAGGCTGGTGGAATTATCTAAAACCACCTCATTTCTATGTGGTGGAATCTGCATTGGACTTATATATATGGCTTCAATAACCAGCTCCATCTCTTGCACCACTTTCACTCTTTCTCAGCTCCCACGGTATTGAGCGGAAGCCTTTATTACAACATTCTTCACAGTGATTGCACTTAGCTGTGTATAAACTTGTTTTGTGGCCCGCACTTGCAGTAGACCGTTGACTTACTGGGAACAGGGCGCATGCTTTCTTCATCACCATCCCATGCTCCATGGTGGCTGAATATAGGACAAGTGCTTGTCATCCCTGAGAACCATCTTTCTCTGTCACCAATAATAAGAATGTCTTACACTCGGGAAACTCCTTCAAGATTATGGAGCACTTTTACATTTAATCCTAAGGCTATTACTGTGAGGTGGACAGAGAAAATGATATTTTCAGACAACGGCATTTGTATTTTACAGATAAAGAAAGGAAGGGTCGAGGTGGCTGACATGCCCAAGCACATGATGCCAGGAAGAGCCAGAGGAATGACTAGAACACTTCAGGCTGGCTTCGAGTTCCGCATCACTGCACCTCTGTACAGCTGCCCCCTCAGTGGCTCCGTGTGATTTTCATTATGAAGCAGATTGGAACATGTCTGATTCTTAGTGGAAGCCACAGTGTTACCTGTCACGCAGTACTAGGGATGAGTTCTGCATTGCCTGTACCTGTCCAACAAAATGTGTGCTTCCTTCATCCAGCTCTGGTTTAGAAAGAGTGAGTGCAAACAACTTACGGCAATTTCATTCACAATTTATTTCACTCCTTCTTTTTCCAAGGAATCTGAGCAGTGATATAATGTTGCAATGTAGAAAAAGTCTTTATTAAATGCTGGCATGAATTATCTTCAGAGCATTTTGAGGTCTGCTTCCTTCCAGTTGTGAAATGGTGATGGTTTCAAGACTGAGCCCGTGTGGGGGCCACCACCCCTTCCCCATTTCTGTTTGCATCCATCTGCTTATCTCAAAGGCTGTGTTATGGAAAGTGGGGAAGCTTCTGGGGAAAAGCAGTCCAGCGTGTGTGTGAGTGGGGTTGCAACCCTGCCAGGAGTTTCTGTGCAATGGAGATCGGGGAAGGATCTGAGCACACTGAGCTGAAAAAGGGAGCTGGGGACAGGCTAGGGAGGGACTGCTCAGGAAAAGATTCTCTCTTGAACAAAGACCAACACTGACAAACCAGGCACTGTCCAAAACCAGTGTGCACTGCCAGGGGAGAAGGACTGTGACTGCGCGAGGCAGAGAGAGCAGCTACACTCAAGAGTCCAGGACGTTGTCCCTCAAGACCCCTTTTCAGGGAATCAACACTGGAGACCAAGCCCTTTGCTCAGGAACCCCAGGAAAGCACATCTTCTACTGAGGTGGCCCCAGCCCAATCCCGACCAGCCAAGGCTCAAAGGGAACAAAATGCAACACAGAGGTATGACTCAGAGCAGTGGCCCAGCAGACAGGCATTCTGGCTAGCTCAGAGGCTAGCCAGCAGCCCTGAATGAGGGGAGCAGAGGAAGCCACTCCTTGCCCATCTCTGACCCCTGCCCCAACTACAGGAGGCTACAGAGGAAAAGAGAGGACCAATGACATAATCGAGCTCCAGGTGACCTGAGTGCCAGGTCTTCCTTATGGTGAAGGGAGACTTGTCCCCTGAGTCTTGTCAGTTCTCTTCCCACCTCTGCTGAACCCTGAGCACGGAAAGGAGCAGGATGTAGAGACACAGGGGTCAAACTAGAGTCCGTTCCTGGGGCCGCCTCTACTTAGGTTGGCTGCCCCCTTAGTCTCCTTGTTTTTTCAGAGCAAACCACATTGAGGGCACTTCAGCTGTAAGTGGGATGAGAGATCAAAGCTGACACCAGCTCATAGCATAGAGCAGAGAGCAGCCTCCAGCTTCCACTCAGAAGAAAAAGGTCCGAATTACTGACCTTAGGGGTGTTTTACAAAATCTCTTAAGATGTCATTAAACAAGCTTAGCTCTTTTCCCTTTGTTTTTTTTTGTTTGTTTGTTTGTTTGTTTTAAACAGAGTCTTACTCTGTAGCCCAGGCTGGACTGCAGTGGCACAATCTTGGCTCACTGCAACCTCTACCTCTCTGGTCAAAGCAATTCTCCTGCCTCAGCCTCCTGAGTAGCTGGGATTACAGGCACACGCCACCATGCCTAGCTAATTTTTGTATTTTTAGTAGAGACAGGTTTCACCATGTTGGCCAGGCTGGTCTAAAACTCCTGATCTTGTGATCCACCCACCTCCATCTCCCAAAATGCTGGGATTACAGGCATGAGCCACTGCACCTGGCCCCCCTTAGTCTTAAAAAAAAATGGTATTCCACTGACCTCCCTCCTTTCGCTGGTATACATACTACTTCTTATTCCCAGGTTACTGACAACATGTCTTCTAAAATATGCTAAACGAATTTCTACACTTGGTTTTAAAAATGTATAATAATGATCATCACTATCCTTGGTTTAAAAAGCTAAGGATCTTGTCACCTGGAAAACATGCACACACACTGTATCTTAGAGCTGAAAGAAGACAGCACAGCTTAAATTTCTCACTGAATCTGGAGGGAATGAGGAACATTGTTAGGGAGCCTCAGAAAACAGACAATAATTGCCTCAGTTTTTCTTGTATACTAATACTCAAAAGTGCAGCTAGGACAAGTAGCATATGTACCTTCCTAGTATACATAACAATTCACTGGTGTTAACACAGCCATGTGATCAAATCCAGCCTGGTGAGTGGAGGTTTACTGGGGCCCAGCCATGACCATTGGTTTAGGTGTCATCCTTGGCTTGCTTCATCTTCATCTGTGCTATAGTGGCAGAATGGGGTAGCTGTGACAGGGACTAGATGGCCCTCAAACTGAACATATTTACTCTCTGGCCCTTTGCAGAAAAAGTTTGCCAATACCTGCAAAGAGCCATCAAAGCAGTATGAGTCATCACAGATGTTTTGGGCTCTATCATGTGATAGTAAATTGCATGGCATCCGAAGCATTCAAGTCTAAGTGGCTATCAGTCAACATACTAAACTCAGGATCCCCCCCCACCCTCAGCACAGAAGCTCCAATCTAGGGTTCAGGACCTCGGTCTTCTCAGTCATGCTCCTATAAAGCACTCTTCACCATTGTCCCTGATCCTGATTTAACAATAAGGATCTCCTGATTGTTAAAGTTTAAGATTTGGGGCACAGAAGGAAGTGGTCACCATATCAATTATACGCATGTGAGAAGCTTTTGTCACACAGTAGAGTACTTCACCCTCCTAACTGAATTTATGCTTGCTAGTATACTAGAAATCCTCTGATGTTAAGGGACCTGAACATAGAGGAAACCAGCATTCATTGAGTGAGGACCCAAGCGTGAGGAGAGGTAAGTTCATAATGTTTTCATTATTCCACGAATGGCAAACAATCCTTTTTCTTGAGGGGGAAATTGAGGCTCAGCCAGCAGGCCTGGCTCCTGTGCCGATCACGGCGTTGACTCCCCAGTAACTCCAGGAGTCAATGCCGTGTTTGGCACAGGAGCCAGGCCTGCGGGTGTCCAGAGCCCCGAGGCCATTCCAGGAGATGTGCCCCAGCCGCTGGTCAGAACCGAGTCCTCAACTAATTATAGCCAAGGATTCCACCTCATCATCGCTGCAATGCACGGGTGCTTCTTAGACACAAAGACAGAGTACTGGAAGGACTTAAACATTAATCAAGAGCCTCGTCCCATCCTGCTCCTGACACTGAGCCTGGGACCCCTGCAGCTGACAGCAAGCGGGACTGGATTGATAGAATACCCACGCCAACGGCGGTCACAGTTGGCTCTGCCAAGCAGAGACACCAGCCTTGCTTTGATGAGAGTGATGATTTTTAAAAGAACCTTGTTTGAAGAGAAACAAAGGGCATTTAACAGCCTGCTTTCTGATCCCAATCTGCCATGAGGAAGGCACATTATAAAAACATCAGCAGTCAACCAAGGCCAGAGCTATCCTTGAATGGATGGTAGTGACAGCAGAGGTGATTTATCAGAACTGAGGACCACAGCCAGACATGAGCAATTCGCCCATGTCCCAAAGCCCTAAGGCTGTGTGCCCACAGGGATCAGAGCCTGGCGTCTTTGTACACACACGCGTCCTCTCCTTGTTAGGGCAAGTCTCAGGCCAGGCTTGGGCATGGGATATGGGCTCAAGATTACGCTTCCAAAGTGAGCAGATGGTGCAACCATGTTCCATGCGCAAGAGAGATCACGCCCAGCTAACATGAGCATTTTGACAGAGCACCAAGTAACGCATTTATCAATCCTGACATGGTATCTGACAGGTGCTGCTGCCGGCCCCCACCCCTTCACAGCATGGCGAAAGCTTCCAATTATTGAGGTCACAGATGTCAAGCCTTCCTAGCACATATTCTAAAATGTCAAAATCACCCTTGGCATCTCCTTGTTTGTTTCCCTGAAATAAATCCTTAGGCTCTCATCACGTGTCCGAAGCTGCAGTTGGAGGTTGAATCTTCTTTGGAAAAAATGGGTGGTATTCGACGTGCTCTCGGGGGGCCTGGCTGTGAGCCCCTGAGCCTTCCTACCAGGACACATCATGTCCCTTTCCTGGCTTCTCTCTGGTGAACAAACCCCTGTTATGGAAAAAGGAAAGAATCCTGGCCTGAGACTTAGAAACCCCAGATCCTATTGGCTGCTATCCGACTAACTTTTTAAGTCTTGTTTTATAAAGCTTTAAAATAGAAATGATTGCTGCTGTTAAACCTTTCTCCCTGATATACGGGGAACATCAGAAGCACTTTGCAAAGCATGAAACAACCTTTACCAAGAAAACATTTAATTAATTATTAACAAATGAAAGTATGCTGCTGATTCTCTGTATCTAGAGGAAATTCGTTGTCTTTTTATTTTCTGATCTCTTTCATGAGGTGGGTCAGTGGGAGTAACTTAGGAGCAGTTGTGGGGAAGGCTGAGCTAGCTAAGCCAGGAGCAGATAACACAGAGGTTTTGTGAACAAGACTGAGCCCAGTGGAAAGATGAAAATGGCGGAAGGAGGGACGCAGAGGAGAGAAGTAGATTTGGGAACACGTATCAAGGCGAAGGGTAAATGTTGGAGAGAGTAGGCTAAGATGCAGGTGTCTGTGGACAAAGGTGTGTAGAGAATGGGAACAAGAGTGTGATGAATACGACGCTTCCAGCTGCTGAGGGAACTAAATCCACGAACTCTGGGCACAGAGTGGAATGCGCCTTCCTGGAGAGCCAGCCAGTTGTCAGGGTTAACGTTCTGTGCCAAATCCAGTGCCTCAAGGCTGGGCCATGTTGTACTTCTCACAGCACCAGCTTTCTTGTTTGCACCAGTACAAGTTAATCATTACTGTCTCTTTTTCTAGTTACTGCCCTACCCTCCTCACTGCTGAATTCCTTACAAGAAGCAGCTGCATTCAATGATGGTACTTCCTCACTTTCCATCAATCCTCACTGTGGGTGAAATAACGAAGCTTATCAGTGGGCTGCCACGTGCAGCACAGTGGACTCAGCCTGCAGCTAACTTGAATTCCTTCCCCTACAGGGTTCTCCTGGTCTGCTGACCTCTCCTTCTCTTTTCTCTTCTGCATGAGTTTCTCTTTCTTTTAAGGTTTCTCGTCCTCAGGAATCTATACTCACCTCTCTTTTCCTGTCATCACATGGTGTGCTAACCCTGGAGAACCTTACAGAGTTCCAAGGTTTCCAGTATATATGTGTGTGTGTCTATACCTGTGTGTGTGTATCTATACATTATGTGTGTGTATCTATACATTATGTGTGTGTGTACCTATACAGAAACACACACACACACACACACACACACACACTGAGGACCTCCAAATGTATATTTCTGACCTATACTTTTCTCTTGAGATCCAACATTGAATGCTAAGCAGAAACCACATCTCACTTTTTTTTATCAGGGTAGGTTTGAATTTTAGCATGTGTTTAGTACATGCTAAGCACTTAATAAATCTTCACTGAAAGAAGGAAGGAAGGAAAGATGGATGAAGGAAAGAAGGAAATGGAGTGAGGGAGGGAGAATACATGAAATGACTTCCTGCAGAGCTCTACCTAAATGTCTCTCAGAAGCCACAGACTCAATGTTTCAAAGACCGGGCTTGTTTTGCCCACACCCCTATCACCAGCCACCACCCACCACCATCACGTTCTTCCTCCTCCAGTGCCTTCTTCCCGTGAAATGCCCATCACTTCTCATTGTGCCCCGTGTCCTATCTCTGGCATTATCCTAGCTTCCTCCTGCTCCCACACACTCTCCCCTCACCCCAGCAGATGGGTGACCGGTTCCTAACAATCCCTCCATCACCTCTACTGCTGCCAAAACACAGGCTCTTGTCACTTTTCTCCTTGAATCTGCTGTCATCATCTCATCCCCACCCACACTCAACAACTCTTCCCAAGCTGACAAAGTCACCATTCTGACATCCACCCTGATCCTGCCTCTCCCCAGCTTCACACAGCTGCAGCAGCTCTGAATGGCCTGGAGAAGACAGCACACATGACCAACATCACCACTGGGCTTTCCAGGGCTCAACCGTGGACCCCCAGCACCCCACAAGCCTCGTCTCTCAGCACAAGCCTCACTTCCAGTTGTATGGTCCAGCCATAAATAACTTCATTCTTTTTCATGCCTCTATGCCTTCCCTTCTACTCCCTTTTTTTCTGGAATATCCTTCCCTATACTGCCATCTGCCTTTCATCACCCTCATGCTATTCTCATAGTTCATTGTACCTGTGGTAGACAGAATAATGACCCCCCATGTTTACATCTCATTCTCTGGGGACATGTTACCTTACCTAGAAAAAGGGATTTTTCTTCTGTGATTAAATTAAGGATATTTAGAGAGGGCCATTATTCTGGGTTATCTGAATGAGCCCAATGCAATCACAAGAGTCCTTGTAAGAGGGAGAGATGATGGAACAGCAGTTGTCATGACAGGCTTTACAAATGAAGGAGTGGCTGAGTGTGGTGGCCCATGCCTGTAATCCCAGCACTTTGGGAGGCCGAGATAGGTGGATTACCTGAGGCTAGGAGTGCCTCCCTTCCCCTGATCTCCTTAGTGTTATCAGCAACACCTCATCAGTCTAAAGCATTCTGTGGCATTTTAACACACATGTTCTCATGTTATCTACATGGCAAATTGGCAGGGGGATTCTATCTCAGTCTGCAGAAGATGTCTAAAGACTTGTCACTTGCCAAGGACACTCTGCTGGGAAGAGGTGCCACTGAGAGTTGCAAGGAGAGCATTCATTTCTCATTGTCACTAATTCCAAGTGAACAGACAAAGCAAAAGCAGCTATGAACAGAGGTATTCACCCCTTTGCAATCTCTCATGGGTGAGCTGCAGGTGGGAAAAAAATCCAGGGTCCTTCACATGAGGAGAATTTCAGGAGGATTGTGCGAAGCCCCCAGGCTGAAGCAGGCAGGATATGGAGTATGTGGGTGGAGGGGCTCTAGGCCCAGATGTTCTGAGACGTGCAAAGTTTGGGCTTTCCAGACAAACATCACAGGAGGGTCACATGAATGTTTTCTAGGTTATTTTGTCAGGTAGTTCTTATTTTATTGCTCAGTATCAAATCTGTAATTGTATTTGCATGACATCTTTCATCTAAAGATTCCAAGAAGCTACCAAGCAAGGAGGCCCATGCCTATAATTCCAGCACTTTGGGAGGCCAAGGTGAAAAGATCACTTGATTCCAGGAGTTCAAGACCAACCTAGGCAATATAGCAAGACTCTCTACAAAAATTTTTTAAAATGAGCCAGGCATGATGTTCCATGCTGTAGTCACAGCTACTTGGGAGGCTGAGGAAGGAGGATTGCTTGAGCCCAGAAGCTTGAGGCTACCCTGAGCTATGATCGTATTACTGCACTCCAGCCTAGGTGACAGAGTGAGACTCTCTCTATAAAACAACAAATTAAAATTCCAATAAGCTTAATAAAAGTAATGCATCAATGTCATCTTGCTGAAGAGTCATTTTGAATAACTGAAAACATTTTGCCTTTCTTTGCTATAGCTGAGTTTCTGTCTTTCAACACAAACACATATGAAATAGGTACACTTGTAAGAAAATGGGAAATTTGTTTTATGGAGTAGCAGATTAATCATGTTGCTAATGTAGTCTTATTTTTGCAGACATAATTATTCATGTAATTTATTTAAGCTTCACTCTGTGATTTTCAAAACACAGTTATGTTTTATTTATGTGGAACTTGACTACATATTTACTTCTTAAAATGAGAAGTTCCACATTTTACATATATGAAAGTCCTTTTCAAGTTGTCTATATCAACATTTCATTTGTCATTTAAGGAAATTGAAGCACAGAGAAGTTAAATTACTTTTAATCATTTAAAAAGTCACTTTTAAGTGACTGCAAGGCAAGAGATCCTCAAAGCCACAAATGTTACCACTACTCATTGGAGAAACAATTGACATTTTTCATAGAGCAGGATGATTCACCAAGGAGTTTCATATATATTTAACCATTCAACAATTGTTTATTTATTTAAAATGTTACCAGGCTCTAGGGATATAAAGTGTTTAAATTGGGAAGAGTAAGACTAAATATGGACATCACATCTCACAGAAATCCCTTATGAAACCCAGTCTGATCAGCTGTTCCTCCTCCATGTTCCTGTAGTTCTGGATATAATTGGATCATTGCAGCTACCAAACTTCATTCAATAGGCCTTATCAATTCTTTTCTCCCCTCCCTACCCTGTGAAATACTGGAGGAGGGGATGATATTCTTTGCTGTGTCATTATTTTCATGATAGATGCTTTAAATATTCCAGTTGAAACAAACTAGCCTTCCCTTCATGTTCCCTAGAAATATTAACAGTGAATGAGCACTATAATCACTCATTGTTATATCAGTCCCCCAGGTGGAGCAAGGAAAATATATATAATTTAGTTTTACATATATTTGTGTATGTGTATACATATTTATGTATAAATTTATGGTTTATTAAAGATTCTGAGAATAACAGAAATAATAATAGGAATTCAATAATAGCATATAAATAAATTATAAGGAATTCTATTTATTATACCATTTGTAAAGAATTCTAAAATAGAGTTTGTATCATAATGTGATGATTACATATGTATTAATCAATATAATTAGTTTGAAAATATGTATTTTGCAAAAATTCAGTTTGCCACTGGAAACATCACAGTTTCAAGCCTTAACTTTGGTTTCTCCTTCCAAATTATCCAGATATAATTATGCATTGCAAAATATACCCCATCATGTCTGATTGTCAATTGCCAAGTCAACCATCTTTACTTTCCTAAAGAAAATGCGGACTCTTGGCAACATTTAATCACTGCAAACCTTCACAGCTTTCCCCATTACTGGTTTCCTGCTGCAAATTTCAGCAGATTGGACACACGAGGTGTCACTATATTTAAAAGTTCAAGCTGAACATTTTGCTCAGTTGGAAAAGATTAGGAGCCCTGAGACGTGGTGCTTTCAGCAGCTGCTCAGGTAAACAGTGGTGTTACTGACCCTGTAATGTGCTCCCTGCTGGCGAAGACAATCCTGACACTTTTCCATCCACTTCACTGAAAACAGTTAAAAATGAGCCATATCACATCTCTGAATGGCAATTTCTCTATATTGTATTGCTTTTTTGTACTATCCCAAGCTGCCCACACAAACAAACAGAAACCTATTTTGTTTTATTTTTGCAAAGGGATATCTGCTGCTCCTCAGAACAATAGACATTTTGAGGTAGCTTATGCCTGAATGCTTATAATACGAATGCAATAACTTGAAAAATAGCACAAAATTTGGTAAATCAGCTGGTTCTTTTGTCTCTTTTTTGCCAAACTATTGGCTCAACTGTTCTTTTCCACTAAGTTGACATGATTGAGAGGTGTTTTCCTGTATGTCAATTCAGTGTTCAAGAGTTAGTTCAAGGTGAATACTTCCCCTGCAAGCAGCCATTGCATGGAATTCCTAATCCCCTTTTTCTCTACTCCACGTGATGAAATCCTGCATATCTTGCTGGTTTTGCTCAACTACTGTTTCTACCAAACAACCTTCTCTAGTTTCCAAAGTTACAGTTATTTAGTTCCTTTTATTTCTGAAGTCCATTTGTTGAACCTCTGATAAAGCCTTTATTTCATCCTAGCTACACTATAAAAATTGAGTATGTTCACCACTCCTCAGTAGTAGAAACCATGTGCTATTTATTATGTAACAGATGTCCAGTAATTATGTATTACATTGAATTCCACAATGCTAAACAGTAATGAGTCAAAAGAGTTACCCCGCTTATCTATGAAAAGGCAGTTGCCCTTGGTTCTCTCCTAAGTTCTTAGTCCCTTTCTCTGCTCAGTTCATGAATCACAGTCAGCAAAACTTTAGGTGCTGGGCCTCCATCTGTCCAGTCTTGAGGAATGTGGAAGGATGGAAAGCAAAACAGAATGGATATTCATCAGCTGTGATGAATGGCTGATTGCGGACACAGAGATCTGGAGTTTCTACTTGGGGCAGGCTTCCAAATGGAGGACACTATGGAGGGCACCATGGAGGCAGATGTAGCTTTTTCAGGACAAGGATCACCTAATGTCATAGGGCTTTCTAAGTAGAAAAGGAAGACTCACACAGGATAGCTGGAAGTGACAAGGGCACAGGAACCTGACTATAAATAACCCACAGCCCGTTATATAAGGTAGATATGTTTTTAAATATCTCCTTATGCCTCTTTTCTTTTTTAATCCGATTTCCTTCCTTCTAGCCCTTCTACCATACTTGGCCAGTGTAAGGAGAAGGCTAGCCCTATTTCTGCTACCACACTGTGGGGTTACCTAAGGAACTCACTCTCCCAATCTGATTCTTCATGCTCGCCCGTGAAGCAGATGGTCCAGTTGTCTTCTAAGGAAATGTTCAGATTTGCCAATCTACAGGATAACTCCCTCTAATTGGCATAATCCAATATCATAGATCTCAATGATACTATCCATCATCTCTTCCTTCTCCCCCCTAGTGAAATAATAAGTAGAACTGAATTGCAAAACTACAGGTACTCCCATAGAATAAAATAAAACACAGCAGTTCCTGTTCTTTATAATGGGCCTTTCTGAAGACATTGTCAAGGGTTACATTGCACCTAATTTTAGGTCTTCAGAGCTTGGCATTTGACATTTCTTAAATTTCTTTCTTTAACATTAGCTAATTATCTTAGTCTGTTCAGGCTGCTATAACAAAATACTATAGACTGGTTGGCTTCATCAATTGACACTTATTTCTCACAGTTCTGGAGGTTGGAAGTCTGAGACTTGATTCCCCAGTGAAAACTCTTTTTCTGGCTTGCAGACTGCCATCTTCCTGCTATATCCTCACATAGTAGAGAGAGAGAGAGAGAGAGAGAGAGAGAGAGAGAGAGAGGAAACACTCTCTGATCTCTTCTTACAAGAACAGTAATCCCATCACAGGATCCCCACCCTCACAAACTCACTGAACCCTAATTACTTTCTAAAGGCTCTTCTTCCAAATACCATCACATTGGGGGTTAGGCCTTCTGCATATGAATTTGGGGTAATACAAACATTCAGTCCATAACATCGTTTTAAAAGTACATTTTAATTTTAAAATCACCCTCACTCATTTTTTTATTCCCCTGTGAGATAGCTAGGCCAGCAAGGAACACTCTCTGGTTAGATGTTAGCACAAAAGCAAGAGGACTTTGGAGAAACTACATAGCCAGAATTTGAGGTTCAGGATGCAAATGCTTTATTGTAAAGAGGATCAGATCTGAACAACTGAAACTAGGCCCTTTGATCTACCCTTGAGCCTTCATCCATGAACCCCACTCACTCCTCACAGCTCCCCAACACTGCATATTGCACAACGAGGGGTGGTTTCCTTTCCAGAATTTTAAAAATAAAACAAAAAAAAATATTGCCAATATTTT
This sequence comes from Cacajao melanocephalus, assembly GCA_963573385.1. NCBI lineage: Eukaryota > Metazoa > Chordata > Mammalia > Primates > Pitheciidae > Cacajao > Cacajao melanocephalus. The sequence goes on from CAUYLG010046238.1 coordinate 15,406, forward strand.
TGATGTTCCACTTTATGTGTATATGTTTTGCTTTAGAAATAATTTTAATAAAGTAATTCATATCTTCCTTAAAATAAATGTCCCTTCCTATAGTGTCAAGACATTCCTTAAAAAATGTTCTACCTCAAAGACTACAACATCCAACAGTACTTGCGCTCCTCACTTCCCTTCCACCCTCATCCTTAGAGGACACTTTTGTGTGGAAAGCTAGTGTTTCTCTTTCCAGAGGATTGTAGGAGGAGGAGTAGCAGCAGCAGCAGCAGCAGCAGTAGTAGTAGTTAGTAGTATTTTGAGACAGGGTCTTACTCTGTCACCCAGGCTAGAGTGCAGTGGCACAATCATTGCTCACTGCAAGCCTTGACCTCCGGGCTCAAGTGATCCTCCTACCTCAGCCTCCTAAGCAACTGGGACCCCAGGCATGTTCCACCAAATCTGGCAAATTTTTGTTTTGTTTTGTTTTTGTTTGTAGAGATGGAGGCCTGTGTTGCCCAGGCTGGTCTTGAATACCTAGCTTCAAGCATTCCTTCCACCTTGGCCTCCCAAAGTGTTTGGATTACAGAGGTGAGCCACAACACTTGGACTTTTTCTTTTTAATTGGGAATACTTTAATTACGAAGTCTTTTGAGAACATATACTATTTGTATTTCTTATTCAACATCAATATTTTTAGAGTTATCTGCACTAATATGAAAAATAATTCATCCCCAGCAGTGTGCTGAAGTTTGTTTGTACTGGCTGGTAAAAGCCTTTTGTGTATGTCTTTTTAAAACTGCAAAATTAATGTTGTCACTTAGATAGGTTGAAACTGGCCACAGTAGGAATATTTATACCCCAGAAATTAGTGGAGGCTACAAATCAAGGTTATGTTTGTTTTTCTAGGAGGCTAATCATTAAAAATTTATCAGAAAAACATTGTATTCCTTTTTACCATGTGTATCATTTTATCATAGTTATAGACTACATTTTATATTATCATAATTCAGGAATAGTCAGAATATTTACAATTTTCTGTACTACAATAATGCTTCAATAACATCAACTTACATTTCTTTCATTGTACATATGAGAATATTTCTCTAGGGTAGGATGCCTAGAAGTGGATTTCCAAGTAATAGGTATGCACATTTTTAGTTTTAGTAGAAAAGATCACTACTTCTTAATCAATAAAACTTATAATAATTATTTTCTTAGTTTTTCATATTGTTACAACAGAATGTTTCAGACTGGTAACTTATAATTAGTAGAAATGTATTTGGCTTATGGTTCAGAAGGCTGGAAAGCTCAAGAGTAGGGTTCTGGCATCTGACGAGGGCCTTCATACTATGTTTCCCATGGCAGATTGTGGAAGGCCAAGAAAGAATGAGTATGAGGCAGAGAGGGCCGAATTCCCTATTATGAAAACTCACTCTGGTGCTGATAAACCTATTCCCATGATAACAGCATCAGTCCATTCATGAGGGAGGAGCCCTCATTGCCAAATCACCTCTTAACGGTCTCACCTCTTCATGCCTTCACAATAGAAGTTTCAACAAGAGTCTTGGAGGAGACATTCAAAACCATAGCAACACTCTACTGCTCACTAAATATCTTTATCTGGATAATTCCGTGAGTAAGGATCACCTAACAGCTTTAAAACTACTCATCATCCCTCCCCCTTTTATTCTGCTTCTCCTCTTGTTGGACTTCTGTATTCCTTATTCCTGTTCTGGCACCAATATCAATCCAGTCTTTCAAGTGAGAAACCTAGACATCAGCCTAAGGCTTCTCTGTTGCTTTCCTTCCATCTTTTATAACCATTTCCTGAATGAACTTCTCATCCATTCCCTTTTCTATAAATATACCAGCACTTACGTAGTTTAGCATCTGAGGATGGCTCATCTGGACTTGTATAACAATTAATTTTTCCCCTCAGTTACTTCTGTTTCCTCAGTAGGACCATCTTTCTACAACAGAAGCAATCTTGTGATTCTTGTAGTTTCAGTAAACCCCTATTGGCTTGCTTATCTCTAGCAGGATATAAGAAGTTGGTTACTCTCTGCCTCATACCTGTGTACACAGACTGTGCCCCCAAACTACTTTGTCTTCTTGAAGGTCTCCATGCACTTACACGCTCTTTCTCTCCCTCTATGCTCCTAGAACACATCTACATACCTCCATCTGTTTTATAGAAAGTTAGACATTAGGCAGAGATGCTGAAGAGCCAAGTCAAAGAACTGGATGACAACAGAAGCAGTGGGGATGGTGAGAGGGGAATGGGCTCAAGCAATATTGCAAATTTAGAAGGCTTAGAAATTGATAGCCAACTAAGTTACCAAGGTGGGTGAGAAAAGAGGCAACCACAAGATTTCTAGTTTGGAAGACTGGGTGGATAGTGTTGCCAAATGAAGCAAAGAAACCCAGAGGAATACCTAAATAATTCAATAGTTATTATTCTCTTGGCTGTATTCTTTGACATACTATAGTTCTAAATGTCAAAAACACTACAGAATTCTTCCTCAACTCACAAGGAAAGGCCTAAGAGGAGGAATGACGTAACTATATACTTTATCTGCCTTTGCTACACAGTTTCTTTTAGTATAAAACACAGAGCCCTTGTATTTTGGCTTTTAGAACAGGGTGCAACACCCATCTGTTCAGTCAATCACGGAGCAGATGTAAGTGGGAGGATAAGGAAGTGTGTGGCCACAATCTCGGATAATAATAAATATTTAAATATGTATTCGTCTTTGTAATGGATTTAGAAGCAGAGTGATGAACACACTTAAAAAAATCAATAACAACAATGATAATGAGATGTCTCCATAACAATTCTGGATTACGTATGCATTTGGTTTCATCCTAAATGCAAAAATTGGGGGCATTATGTCTTGATGTATCTGCAGTGGCCTCTTTTCCTTGAGTCATATGAAAGTCCTCTTGATCTGGGAGATGGTACAATGAGGGGGCCTGACCTCAGAATTTCCTTCCTGAACTACAACACAGATGTCAACTCTGCAAGCCGAGGAGGGATCTTAGAGAGTGCTGTGGCCATGCATCTCCTATTGCAGACAAGGAAACTGAGATTCAGAGAGAGAGATGGCAAACACTCTCTTAGAGAGGAGCCCACACCTGAACCCAGCTTCCTGGGCCCCTATGCTCATTCCTCTCAAAGGCAGCTGAGAAGAAAATGAAAACGCCTGGCAAGAACATAGCAGAAGAAATAGATTAAAGGAAGACATCATTTGAAGCCTACAGAGTATCACATGGAAGATTTTAGCAGTGATTTCAGGAGCCGAGGGGTTCAGGAGCTGGGAATTGGCAATATTGTATGTTGATCATGTTGTGCTGTGAAATACAAAACCAGTGCTGCCTTTATTTAAATAAACTGTGTCAGTGATGCTCTTTAAGTGTGTGCCTGTTTTCTTGAGGGGAGCCATGGGAACTTGCCTCTGCTAACTGGCTAGGTGATGACATAAATCATGTCCTCACTAAGTTCCAGGGCACCCAGTTCTGTCTTGCAAAGAGCAGTTCCTAATCACAGAGAAAAAAGAACCCACTCCCTTTTTGCCACTACCTAGTTTCTGGATAAACCATAAGAACAAACGAGATCCAAGATCAGAGAATTCCTTCAGCGACCACTCACGGCTAGGTATGGGACTCATCTTGTTTCCATAGTTATATGAGGAAGATGCATGTATACCCAAGTGTTTCTTCCAGAGTGAAAGTTATGTATGGGGAAAAAAGTCAAACTGTATAAGAATGTAAAAAAAAAAAAAGATAAAAAATAAATATTTTGTAATTCAAAACAAGTAATTTACCCTTGACTCTTATGTCCTCATTTTCTCAAGATTTTTCTTCTGTTACTAGTCTCTCTCTCTCTCTCTTTCTATGTGTGTGTGTGTGTGTGTGTGTGTGTGTGTGTGGTGTGTCCAAGTTTGGATCTCTCTAATGCACACACACACAGAGAGAGAGAGAGAGAGAGAATACAAAAATTTCATAAGACTTGCTCTTCTTACATTTATAACTGTCATTCAGAGAAAAATAATCAGATACTCTCTCAAGGAAAAGCAAATATGTTGGTGCGATCCTACTAGACTGTATCAGAAATATTTGATTTTCATTAAACAGTAGGTAACAGTCATTTACCTTGGCTTTTTTGAGACACAATCTTGCTTTGTCATCCAGGCTGGGGTGCAATAATGTAATCATGGGTCACTGCAGCCTTGACTTCCTGGGCTCAAGTGATCCTCTAACCTCAGCCTCCTAAGTCACTGGACTACATTCATGTGACACCTCACCAGGCTAAATTTTGATTTTTTTGTAGAGATGGGGTCCTACTGCCACATCTAGAGTCCAGTTTCCCAAGCTGGTTTTGAACTCCTGGGCTCAAGCAATCTTCCTGCCCCAGTCTCCCAACATGCTGGGACTACAAGTGTGAGCCACTGTGCCCGACTCTAGTCTGGCTCTTTAAAGCCTGTTGTTACTATTTTTCCTAACTCTGATTGGCACCCTGAATTCTGTAGGATAGCTCTGACTATAGTTTAAAAATATTTTACCTCAGGAAACTATCATTAGAGTGAACAGGTAACCTACAGAATGGGAGAAAATTTTTGCAATCTACCCATCTGACAAAGGGCTAATATCCAGAATCTACAAAGAACTTTAACAAATTTACAAGAAAACAACCCCATCAAAAAATGAGAGAAGGAAATGAACAGACACTTCTCAAAAGGAGGCATTTATGCAGTCAACAAACATATGAAAAAAGGTTCATCATCACTGGTCATTTGAGAAATGCAGATCAAAACCAGAATGAGATACCATCTCACACCAGTTAGAATGGCAATCATTAAAAAATCAGGAGACAACAGATGCTGGACAGGATATGGAGAAATAGGAGTGCTTTTACACTGTTGGTGGGAGTGTGTAAATTAGTTCAACCATTGTGGAAAACAGTGGTGATTCTTAAGGATCTAGAACTAGAAATACCATTTGACCCAGCAATCCCATTTCTGGGTATATATCCAAAGGATTATAAACCATTCTGTTATAAAGACACATGCACACATATGTTTACTGCAGCACTACTCACAATAGCAAAGACTTGGAACCAACCCAAATGCCCATTAGTGATAGACTAGATACAGAAAATGTGGCACATATACACCATGGAATACTATGCAGCCATAAAAAAGGTTGAGTTCATGTTCTTTGTAGGGACATGGATGAAGCTGGAAACCATCATTCTCAGCAAACTAACACAGGAACAGAAAACTATACACCGCATGTTCTCACTCATAAGTGGGAGTTGAACAATGAGAACACATAGACACAGGGAGGGGAACATCACACACTGGGGCTTTTTGGGGGGTGGAGGACTAGGAGAGGGAGGGCATTAGGAAAACACCTAATATAGATGATGGGGTGATGGATGCAGCAAACCACCATGGCACATGTATAACTATGTAACAATCCTACACGTTCTACACATGCACCCCAGAACTTAAAGTATAATAATAATAAACATTTTGCCTCAAGCTTACCCAAGTGTTTTTCTCTTAGGATCCAAGACTGGAATATCTTGGATCAGTTACTAACACTCCTAATTTTGGGCTTTCAGATTCTGATCCCTCACAAAAGTATAACCCACAACCTCTTAATCCATCCTACCCCTTCTTCCCGTAAGATATAGGATTTCTGCCAGTTCACCTGAAATTTCAATCAGAATGGATAATTTTTTAAAATAAAGCAGAATCTTGTTGGAGCACGCTTCAGAAGCACATGCAGATCTGCCATTAAAATCAGGTCCTCCCAAAAAGACAACCATATTCAGGGAAATCCATATGTCATATAAAACCATTGTATAGTATATGTGTGAGTCCAGGATTATCAAGGCATTCTGACATTTAGTAATTTGAAATAGAACTTATTTATCAGTGGAGTGCTAAAACAGAACAGACAAGTGCAACTGGGAAAAAAACACTAGTTAACATAAATAATGTCATTGTAGAGACAGAAAAAGAATTGGTCATATCTCAGTACAGCATATGAATTTTAAAGTTATTGGAATACCAGTAACATTACTGCAGGATAAAATGCTGAAAGCATACATTTGAAAACAAGCATTTGGCAAGTTACTGTGCTTTGCATCACCTGAGAGTTGCAAGCTAAGGTTTATCTTCTTCTGTCTTCACCTGAGAGAGGCAGGAGGAGGGGGACCTGTAGACACAGTGAGGGCCCACAGGGCATCCCTAAAAGCAACCACAGGGTGTTGGGGATGCCTGCCTGGACACTTGTCTTTCTGCCCACTGTCACCACCACACAGGTTCTGTCACTACACTGAGATCAGTTGTCAAGGTATGGCGTTTTACTACTATCCCCTTGCACACATGCATGTGAAGTATTAAGACCACCCTGATGTCTGATTTTGGAACAAGGAGAGTTGGGTAGACATATGGGCTGCAAGGAAGAGGGCAGGACCCCTTGTTTCTGACACATAACACAGGAGAGGAAGTCCATGGAAAATCAAGAGCCCTAGGCCCCCTTCTCACACGGGCAGCCACCTCTTAAATCCACACAGAAGAGAGCAGAGAGAAGCGTGTGTGACCGTTTATGTTTTTTGAGGTGCCTGTGCACATGACCTCCTCCAGGACAGTGCTAAATGCCCTTTACCCTGTGCCCAGGGTGATGTTTCTCACCCACAAACATGGAGGAGTCCCAACATCAGAGCCAGGGAGCAAAGGCAGCTCTGGGGTGTCCAGGGAGTATGACCGTAGCCTGCCCAGTTGAGCACTGGCCACGCTGTTTTGCCAGCTTTGCCTGTTTTTACCCAGGCTAAACCTACAAACCCAGAATGGGGTCTCAGGAAACTCCAGAAGCCAGAGCTCCGTACCAAGACAATGTGATGCCTAGAAGAGGAGACCCCTTTGCTGCGTCCACTCCCTCTGTCCTTTTAATTTCCCTGTAAAAAGTGGCGCAGCAGGAACATCCGCTGCATCTCACACTAGGCCACAGGCAAGGAGAAAACCTGTCTGACTGAGGAAGTAGGGAAGAAGTCTGCGGAGCGACCCTGACTTTACAAGTCTGCTTTCAGTTTCCTTATTGTGACTATTTTTGACAATTTTTAAAACTTTCTAATTTGGTGTGAAGTTGCCAATGACAGGGTTACATTTTTTCTTCTGGTGTATTCCTCAAACCAGCTAAAAATAAATTAAAATTGTATCTGTTATTGTTTATTATTTTGTTCCCTGAGTCTTTGGAATTTCTTTAAACTAAAGGAAAACCAAGGTTTTAAACTGCACTCTAAGCCCTAATCAATACTCAGAACTCCATCAATTCAAGCTGCCAATGGCAAGGGTTATACTCAGGTATTTCTCCTGCATGACTCACCTTTGACCTTTCTGCCTACCCTCACCTGCACATACACACACACAGAGGTGCACACACACACATGCGGGGGCATGACACACGCACGCAGGGACACACACAAGTTGCTAAGCAGTGACTGTCCTCACCAAACCATGATGCTGAGTGCCCCAGGCAATGTCAGACCACTGACAGGATGTCCTTGCTCCCTCTCAAGCCCTTCCTGTTTTCAAAGAAAACCCATGCAGAGCATTGAGCTGTGGAAGAACATCAGAAGAGAAAGCGCAGAGTACTCCAGCAGCGTCAGGACTGCCCTTTGCTTTCGCTTTAGTCCTTGCCCTTGTCAGTGTCCCAGAGCAAAAGGAGCTTCTGGAACCTTCTGATGGGACCCCCTGAGAGCTTCTCTCTTTCATTCTCTCATCCCCTACTCTCTTGACATGAATTCAGTTCAACTTTTGCTTAAAAATAGGCCTGATTGTCACATTCTCTTTGCCAGTTGGAGTGGATGTCACTGAGTGTCACAGAGCCCTTGGCTACAGCTTGTGGAGTGACTGCAGAGGGAAACTGGGTCAACACAGAGCAGGGACAACAGAAAGACTTTTGGAGTCTCTGATGGCTCCACCCAGATTCATGCTAAGAGAGAAAGCATCCATTTTTCTTGCCATTGTCTTCTTTTCCATTGATTTCTTTCCATAACTATTTAAAATCACCATCTGTTCTCATCTTGGAAATTTAAGTATATTCAGCACAATTTCCTGATTTTTAAATCCCATTGCAGATAAACCATACATAGGAAATTTGGGTTACATGTCAGGTATATAAAATGAGGTTGTATTATTCCACGCTGGGTTGTAATAAAGGAATATCTGAGACTGGATAGTTTATAAAGAAGAGATTTATTATGGCTCACAGTTCTGCAGGATGAACAGAAAGCATGGAACCAGCATCTGCTGGGCTTCTGGAGAGGCCTCGGGAAGTTTGACTCATGGCAGAAGGGAAGGCGAGCCGACATAGAAAAGGAGCAAGGGGTGGGGGAGGGAGGCGCAGATTCTTGTTAACAACCAAATCTCCAAGTAACAGAGTAAGAACTCACTTAATACTGTGGGGAGGGCATGAATCCATTCATGAAGGATCTGCCTCTGCGACCCAAACATCTCCCACAAGGCCCCATCTCCAACATCGGGGTCATATTTCAACGTGAGATGTGGAGGGGACAAACATGGAAACTGCATCGAGGTAAAATAAATTATGCAAATTAATTGACAGTCTCTTTGGGACCATGCCTCTGTTACTCTGTATTCACCTAGCAAGCATTTATTGAGCACCAGCTATTTGTTAGGCATTGTTCTGAGTTCTGGGCTACAGCGATGAATGAGGTCTATATAGTCCCTTGAATTTCAAGAAGTTTAAGGTAATGTAGGATATGGACTGGGTGCAGGGGCTCACACATGTAATCCCAGCATTTTGGGAGGCTGAGGCACACACATCACCTGAGGTCAGGAGTTTGAGACCACCCTGGCCAACATGGTGAAACCCGTCTCTATTAAAAATACAAAAGTTAGCCAGGTATGGTGGCGCGTCCCTATAGTCCCAGCTACTTGGGAGGCTGAGGCAGGAGAATCAGTTGAACACAAGAGGTGGAAGTGGCACTGAGCCGAGATCATGTCACTGTACTTTAACCTGGGCAACAGGTTGAGACTCTGTCTCAAAAAAATAAAATAAAATAACAAAAAGATAATATAGGATATGGACAATTAACCATTATGACACAGTAGGGGAAGTTCTACTGTAAATTTACATATGACTCAGACTCTTTTTTCCACACTAGATGACATCCCCCCACCCCAGGCTACCTAGAAAATTTTTGCTTCAAAATATGGCTGAGTACTTCACCTGTGCATCAGCATCTGACCTCTCTGAGTAGGTTGAACCATCTCTTCCTTTTACCCCCTCATGCCATTTACCTATTAGACTTTACTGAAACTTACAAAACAGAAAACTTACACACACCCACTAGATTATAAACCCCTGGAAGGCAACATTTCATCTTACTTAGTGTTATGACACTGGTGTACCAAAGCGCTCTCCCAGAGTCACATTTTAATAATATTTGTTAAATGACTGTGTAATCCACTCATTAAAATGATCAAGGGCCTGTATTATACCAGGTACTATGCCAGGCAAGGAAATGTGTGTGTGCCCATGTGTGCACACCTGCACCTGTGTGCTGGGGACTGTGGGGTACTAGGGGAGCAATGCAAAGGTAGACGACCAAACTCCTGACCACATGGAGCTTATGCTCAAGTAAGAATCTCATAATAGGGCCAGGCGCAGTGGCTCATGCCTGTAACCCCAGCATTTTGGGAGGCCAAGGTAGGTAGATCTCCTAAGGTCAAGGGTTTGAGACCAGCCTGGTCAACATGGCAAAACATCATCTCTACTAAAAATACAAAAAATTAGCTGGGCATGGTGGTGTGCACCTGTAGTCTCAGCTACTCAGGAGGCTGAGCCCTGAGAATCTCTTGAACCCCGGAAGCAGAGGTTGCATGAGCTGAGATCATGCCACTGCACTCCAGCCTGGGCAACAGATCGAGACTATCTCAAAAAAAAGTTCATAATAAGTAGTAGATATTACTCAAGTATATCTATATTTATCCCCTATAGGAAATCTTAAGAAATAGCCTGAGATATTTGTAAATAGAAAAAGAAATGTCTATGTCTTATATCGACATTCATTTTTAGTATTTTGTTCCCAATTTTTTTATGTTGAATTATTTATGTTGTATCTGCTTTGAAAATAATATTTGATACATGAATACACTTTTCTGTTACATCTCATGTCTCATCTGTGGCTCTCATGAGGGATTTTAGATTGCTTTTCTTATTGTATTTGGGATTTTTCTCTGATAAACTGCTGTCTACATTTTGGTATTTTCCCACCTGGAGATATATTCCACACACAGGCTGTGCCCTCCATCACCTAGCTGTCCTCTGTCTAAAAAGTACTGTCTCCAAGTAGGGAAACTGAAACATAACATCTCCAGGATCCCTGCCCTTCCTAGCACTCAAGATATCTACACTACAGTCACTATTTGTCTATACTACACTTCATAGGCAAATGACTCCTAGAAATGCTTTCTGAGCACCTACTATGTGCCTGTGACTAACCTCATTCTGGAATGGATTCCAAGATAGAGAGGTTCCCAAACAAGATGTGGGAGACAAAGTTTCTCTGATTGAAGTAAGAGGCTTCCCAGAGAAGCAGATCTTGCTTTATGAATGAGTAGAGGAGGGTGATTATTCTTATTTTTCTTGACCTGATCATTGGAGTTGGTCACATAATTAAGTTGAACCTTGAGAAATAAGTCAGGAAACGCATGAGCAGAATTATAAATTCACTTGTAACGTAGAGCTCCTATTCATGAACGTGACTTTGAACCTCCATGTGAAAGAGGAAAGTCCCACTCTCATGGCTTTTGGTGATTTCCAAAAAGACTGAACGCCTATTTTACCCCTTTCTTCGGGTCTCACGTTCTACCCAAGCTTTTCATCCCTTTCCTCTTTTTGTTCCCAGTCTAGAATTTTCTCCTCTTTCCCAATAGCTACAGAAACTGTTCTAAAACACATATTAGAAAAAAGTGCCATTCTCTACCCTTGCGGAGGACTCCCAAGGGCAACACACAGAAGCTAACATCATCAGGGGCCTCAGTATTAACAATCCCAAATCCCAGGCTACGGCCAACCCCTTCTCTCCAATGCCCCCCCAGAACAGGATCCTTCTGCAGTCCCTGTCTGCAAACCTTTGATAACACTGCTACTCAGCCAAGTTCTTTGTTTGTTTGCAGGAAAGGCTGAATGGCAGCATGAAGCTCTCTAAACGAACGCTTGTTGGCCATTCACAGCATATCAAAGCCGATTAAGCCTTCACCATTGCAGACTCGGTGACACATGTGAAATTGTAAAGCACCGGATCTCAAGGAGAACCTTCTGAGCAAACGGTGTTCAGAAACTCCTTCATATATAACAAGGCTTGGCAATAAGTGGGCTAGAAATATTAACAGAGTAAGCAACAGGCCATAAACGTGCAAAAGAAAAGGCACTTTGGGGATGAGTTTCAAAAACACACGCTTCTTGGAAAGCAGATGTTATTTTATTTTTTTTGGTATTGTAAGAATATTTTAGTAGAGCAGTGGGCTGAACTATAAATACTGAGAATATCATGCTTGATTCTGGGAGAGGAAGGCCCAGGTTGAAGCTAGTGATATTTGGGGAAGTGTGAGAACAGGAGAGAGATAGTGGAAAATTCGTAAAGCCAAGGACTCAGAGTGAAATAGACCCCAAAATTAGGCTCTTAGAGAACAGAAGACTAAAGGCTTGGCATGGAATAAGATTCCCAAAGCTCTGGATTATACATAGTAGGTACCCAGTGAAAGCTTTCAGATATTGGAGGATTTGAATCCTACATGTTCTTTACTGTTGAGTAGAAAGAAGAAAAAGAAAAGAAATAATGAACAGCATCTTGACTGTAGTCACATCCCCAGGGCATCATCTGTTCTGACCTCATAAGCAAATGACTCCTAGAAGAAAAAGAAGCTTCTTCTTTAAATGTTTTTAGCATTAGAGATGAGTAGCTAGAGGGGTAACTCCTGCCCTGCTCTGGAAGATTTGCCATATCATTGTTATCTATTTAGAATGTCATGAAAAATTTAATACCCATCTGACCAGGTTGGCAAATTGACATTCAAAATGAATCATGTATTTTGAAATAGCTTCTCCAAGGCCACGCCTCAGATGTCCTCCACATTCCTTTTAAATTATAAAACTCCTTGCTCAGAATTATGAAATTTATTTATATTTATATTTAACCTTAATTTCACCAAATGTTCGAACTGTGTTCCAACAAGACAGATGCCAAACTGTAGCCAATCTAGTTGCTTCTGTTCCTCACTTCTGTTTTCTCTATGTTACTCTCCTTTCACTGTGCACCAATTTTCTTCCACCACCAGACTACACTGGAGTCTCTCTAAATCTACTGTGATTTGGGGGCTGCCTGATTCGCATTCATTTCTCATTTAAACTCCTTTAAACTTAACTCCACCGAAGTTTTTCTTGCAACACTTTTTTTTCTTTAAAATCACCTTAATTCTGATTTAATCTCAATAAAACTACAAAACTGCTCTTTATCACACTTTGTCTATCAATAGATTGAAATCTGTGATTATATATATATAACATAATTATTTTAATATAATGATTGTATTAAACACATATATATTCAAATATCATATATGATTATCTTTGTATATATATTCAGATGCTGTGATTATATATAGTTTTATTTCTATATGCGTGTGTGTGTGTGTATAAAATTGTCTTCGTTTTTCTCAATCTGCTTTTAACCCCACATTTGCCTTGTGCCCAGCTTCTGAAGGCATCTCCAGAGAGGCTTTCAACCTTTGCAGTTCCTCCTCCTTGGCTACAGAAGCCAGTAGAAAAGGAAATGCTTCCCTTTGGGGTACCACACTAAGTGAAGTGAGGTGGTTTACCTTCTAAGAGAGCTGATCGCTGAAGATGGGTCACGCCGGCCAACTCTGAGGATTGGAGATGATGCACACAGGCACTCGTTCACAGTGAGCTGGACCTCAGAGTTTTACCATTGGCATAGAAATTTAACTCTGCTCCCATAAAGTACCCTGCTTAGAAAATGGGCTGCATCCACTTTAATTACCCAAAGCTTCCCGGCTGCCAGAGCCAGGTGCATAGTTGAGCCTTCGCGTGCTCAGGAACCTCTCAGGATGCAGCTACAGGCTGAGGAACAGTGAAGCACACCCAATTCAAATATTTTTAAATTGTAATTAATTGTTGTATATTCATTTTAAAACTAGCTTCAAAATTCAAGTTGATGAATTTTTTTCTTAGATAGACCTACTTTTTCTTTAAAAACTTTACTTCTAGGTTGGCCAAAATCCAACCAGTGATCTCATGATTCCAAAATTCATGTGAATATTCTCATGTTCTCTGAGGACCCTTCTTTTCTTTCTTCTAGGTACTGACTAGTTAGTACTGCCTGTCTCAGGTAGGAGACACCATTGCTTCTTTCGGAGAAAGCAATTAATATGTGCAGTGGTGAGAACCCAGGTGTTGGAGACAGACTTGGCTTCTAATTCTTGTTCTTCTACTTACTAGTTTTATGGTATCAGTCAAATTAAGTATCCTCTTCAAGCCTCAGTTTCTTCATCTGTAAATTGGGATAATTAAAATAATGACAGCTATTATATTTTCATATTATTCTATTTTATTCTGCTTTGTTTATTATTATTTGCTTTTATATTATTTCATAATCCTACATCACTTATAACTTAAAGAATGTGTCTTCCTGAGGCCAGACATGGTAACTCATGCCTATAATCCCAGCACTTTTGGAGGCCGAGGCAGGCAGATTGCATGAGCTCAGGAGTTCAAGACAAGCCTGAGCAACATAGTGAAACTCCATCTCTACAAAAAAATACAAAATTACCCAGGTGTGATAGCATGCACCTGCAGTCTCAGCCACTTGGAAGGCTGAGATGGGAGGGTCACCTAAATCTGGGGAGGTCAAGGCTACAGTGAACTGTGATTGCATCACTGCACTTCAGCCTTGGTAACAGAGTGAGACTCTGTCCCAAAAAAAAGAAAAGGTCTTCCTTTTCTGTAATGCAAATTTGCCAACATTCCATTTCTGATTTCCACTCCATGAGTTAAACTCTCCAGTTACATCATCACTAAATATTCAGGAGGTTTAATCCATATTTTCTCTATTCATTGAAGAATATGGAAAGGGAAAGCAATTTAAAACTTCCCTGTAATACACCTGGATATTAGTTATTGGTTCAATTTGGACTGCGCAGTTTCATAAAGCAAATGGATTTGTCTCCATAAAACTGTATGAACTTATGAAAGCTGGAAATAAATTCCATCCTTTGATACGTGTTTTATAGAGACATGAAAATCAGTATTAAAATCATTTGATTTTTTTTTCTATTTTTCAGGATTTAAAAATAGGTGTGCACTAATATTTTCCTTGCCTTGGGGAATTCAACTAAATTCCAAGTGTTCTAAAAGAAACGAAACAATTTTACACCAATTTATTGCATACTCCAGTTCCCTGGAAGCTTCATTATAAAGCTCACCTCAGGCTTCATAGATGACTTTTAAAACTTACTTTAAAAGATTTGGAGTTTAATATGAAATGGCAAAATGTGATAGTGAGGGCTTCCTAGTGTCCCCAGTAAGAAACCCCATTGAATAGAGGATCAAACATGCAATCTTTGTCAAGAGTGGGCAGGACCAGAGGCTCCTGAGGAGAGAGCAGCAGGATCCACCTTGTATTGAAAATCACAGTGGTTCTGAATGTTTGTGTTCCTCCAAAATTCACAGGTGGACATCCTGACCCTCAAGGTGATGGTATGAGAATATGAGATCTTTAGAGAGTGATTAGATAGTGGGGATGACAACCTCATGAATAGAATTAGTGTTTTCATAAAAGATGCCCAAGACAAACCCTTGCCCCCTCCACTGTGTGAGGACACAGCCGGAAGCAGCCATCCATGAATCAGGATGCAATCTCTCACCAGGCACCGAATCTGCCGGCACCCAGATCTTGGACTTCCAGCCACCAGAACTGCGAGAAATAAATTTCTGTAGTTTATAAGCCACCCAATATTTTTGTTGTAGCAGCTGGGATATACTAAGACAGTATCTCTCTTTGTATCCTTCACTATCATTGATCAGGAATTTTTAAATTTCAGAAGGAATTCTTATTTTTCAAAGATTAATGAACACACTCATTTTATGTTGACTTCATTGATAAAATATAGACTAGAATAAAGAAAAAAAATCTAAACTTCAATACAGATTTCCTTTAGGACACTCTTCTTAGATATTTAGAAAGGAAACAAAGCAGAAAACTCCTAAACCAAAAATGCCAAATTTGAAGAAAAGGCTAAACTCAAAGCTTTGTGATTTTAGGCACATTAGTTTCTTTTTACATCACCTTATCCATTCAAAATCCTTTACCTGACTTAGTAGGATTGAAAGCAGGTAAAGAGGCAAAGGGAAGAAGAATTTTCCTTTGCTGTCTCTGGATGCTGCCTGGGCACTGACATTTGCAATGCAGTATGCTTCTCAGTCCCCAACCGGTCCTGGAAGTCCAGATCACCGTGGCAGCCAAGAACACCTTCTGCCCTCTGATTTTGGCACAGCGGTGGCCACTTCACTCAGATGTGTGCCTCCCGGCAGTTCTTCCCACCGCAGGGCTTGCGGACTGGCATGCTGCAATATGCTCTACCTGGGGCTGCACCTGAGACCATATGGACCTTCAGCTGCTGCACCATACAGGGACCTGCCTGGAGAAAGCCGAGAACCAGATGGAGCAGACGATACCTGTGTGAGACCGTCTGACTCGACGCTGCTGGGGACTTGGTGTGCGGAAAATGGCAGACTATAAACATTTAAATAATAATACCACAACACATGCTGATTCTTTTCCACCAGAAAGGTAAAGACATTGAAAAAAAAAAAAAAAACTTTCTGGGAAAGATGAACCTACTATGGAATAGGAATTAACTTTTTTTTTTAAATCAAGCTAAGAGTCAAATAATTAAAACCAAACGTGAGTATAGGAAACAGTTCTAAAGGCAAGTGTGGAGTCTTAGAAAGCACTGGATTGGAACCAGGAGTCACAGATTTCAGTGTACTAAGTTGCGATGTGACTTTACGCAAGACACTCTCCTCTTACTGTGCCTCAGTCTCCCCACTGATCATATAAAAAGAGTGGCTGATGCTGTTCAAGATGCCAAGATAAGAAGTTTGTGCCTGGATGTGAACCAATGCATTGAGAATCATCAAGAAAGACTAATTACAAAAAACACTTCAGTAAGCTAAGGAGTGTGCTTAGGAATGTGGCTGATTTGCATTTTGATTCAAACTCCTTATCTCATAAGAGATAGAAAACAAATTTCTCAGAGCATGGAAAGTGTTTAGGGACTGGTATCAGACAGTGGGTACTTTGAGTAGCACTGGATTAGGTTATCTCTTTAAACTTTCAGCATTCTTGAATTGGCTCAGGACTAAGTGAAGAATTCAGGACTAAGGGAAGTACCATGTTACCTTATGTTACTTTTTACTTGCCTTCAAATATAAAACAAATATGCACAAAAAGTAAAATGTGGCTTAGAGAGTTCAATTTGCTATAAGTTTTAAATTCCTCAAAAGTATAAGAAAAAAATATCAAGTATTCAATTGTTCTTACATTCCACAAACATTCATAAACTGCCGGTAAGCTTAACTGAAAAATTATGACCATGGTCCAATGTCTACAACAATTACAGCTACAAGGGATTTCTGGAAAACATGATTCTTGGGTGGGAGCTTACGTGATGAATTGAATGTTGCCAGACGAAGAATTGGGCACAGTGAGAAGGAAGGAGAGGCAGTCTCAGTTGAGGGAAATAAAAAGCCACATGGAAAAGACAACAGGAAAAGTGGAAATGCACACATAGCTTTCTGTTGCTAAAATTTAAAGTCCAAGATTAGAAGATGAGAAGGTAAGAAGTTCGTAGGTCATACAAGACCTTGAATTCCTGGCAGAGGAGCTCAGACATCGCTACAGGTGATGGGGAACAATTAAATGGCTGTCAAACAATAAGGTGGTAAGACTAGATCTATTTTTTTAGATTAACCAAACAGTTACATGAAGAAGGGGTTGGGAAAGGAAAAGTTGAGATCAGATCCTACTAGGATCTACTAGGCCAGATCCTAGTAAAGCAGATCCTCTAGGAGGAAATCACATACAGTATCTTGGGATAGAGAGGCAAAGAAGCCTTGAAGTAGGGAAGAAGAAAACAAAGCAGACAAGAAATTTTAATTACTGGATAGTTTTCATTTGTTGATGATTTTAGCTTCTAATCCACTACCACTCTCTCCCACAGTGGCTTTGGCTTAATTACTGGTGAATTCAATACACACACACACACACACACACACACACACACACAAATTCAGTCGAAGCTCTTCCTCTCTGTTCCTTGGCCTCTTGTCATTTATAGATCTTGTCCCTCATAGGACCCCAGCCAACCATTCCAAGACTGTGCCATTACCGATAAGCAGAACTCCTTCATATTCACAATGTCAAGCAATCATTCTTGACCACTGTTTCTTATCTTGCTAGCTCACTTCCTTTCGTATTCCAAAGCAAATAGTCTTTTCTTCCCTATATTACCACCATTTCATAGGTCCTGTCATTGGTCCACAGTCCCTCAACCCCTCTGTGTCCTATCATCCCTCGTTATCCAACTTAAACTCCATGATCGGTCATTACAGCAGGTCCTTTACATTCATCTCCAAACCCCTCACTCCTTTCATCACATTATCCTTGTTTGGCAAAACCACAACCCAAGTCAATCCAACTTTCTACCTACTCCATGCCCTACCTACTGTGCTCACACATCTCATCATTTCCAGAGAAAAGCATGTAGCCATTCTGACTATTCTATAATTAATATTTATACCAAGAATTTTAAGTGGACATTGTTGCTGTCTGGCCATTATATATTTTCCTGATCTGTTAGTTCTTACTTTTCCTTCAGTTACGTTATCTATACTTCCCTTTCTCCTCAAACCTCCAACACTTTTATTTCCATCCTTACTATCAACTAGTGACATGCTTGGTATTTTATTGCTATAATTGCAGCAATGGGAAGACAGTTTCCAAAGTTTTAGCAGCAGCAAATCTACCAACTAATCCACATCTGTATATTCTATGACATTCCCCATTTCTGTGAGTGAAATCTCCCCAAGTTATTAAGGTACCCCCCACACCCATTTATACACTATTTCCCTCACCTTTTCACCTACCCAAGGTCACTGCTGGAGCAATGCTCTCCCTCTCTCCCTCATATTTTCCCACCGTACTGGATCATTCCCATTGATACAAATATACTATTAATTTTTCCATCTTATAAACAAACAAAAAAATTCCCTTCTCTCTCTCTTTCTGTGTTCATTTTTGCGATGGACTCTCGCTCCGTTGCCCAGGCTGCAGTGCAATCTTGGCTCACAATAACCTCTGCCTCCTGAGTTCAAGCAATTCTCCTGCCTCAGCCTCCCAAGTAGCTAGGATTACAGGTGCATGTCACCACACCTGGCTAATTTTTCTATTTTTAGTAGAGACGATGTTTCACTATAATGGCAAGGCTAGTCTTGAACTCCCGACCTCAAGTGATCCACCTGCCTTGGCCTCCCAAAATGCTGGGATTATAGGTGTGATATCCTTCTCTTGACCAAATTTCTTCCCCTTCTCTGATCCCATATACAGCAATACTTATTGAACAAGTTTTTCAGCCTGAGCACAGTGGCTTACACCTGTCATCCCAGCACTTTGGAAGGCTGAGGCAAGTGGATTGCTTTAGTTCAAGAGTCTGAGACCAGCCTGGGCAACATGGTGGAACCCCATCTCTACAAAAAAATACAAAAATTAGCTGGCTGCAGTGGCATACACCTGTAGCCCCAGCTACTTGGGAGACTGAGGGAGGATCTCTTGAACCTGGGAAATCGAGGCTACAGTGAGTCATGCTGATGGCACCACTGCACTCCAGCCTAGGTGACAAAATGAGACCCTGTCTTTAAAGTAATAATCATAAAGTGTAATGCTTAAGCTCCCATCCTGTTCTGGACACACTTCAATTCGACTTTGGTCTTACCACACCACTGAAATTTTTCTTATAAAAGACACCAATGAGCTCTACATTGCTAAGTCCAAAGATCAGTTCTCAGTATTGACATCTGTGAGCTCAGTTTTCTTGAGATCTTTCAACTGTGTCCTAACGAGAGCATTGGACACCAGTGATCACTGCCTCCTCCTGTAGCAGATATTTATTCAGCTTCCAGGACGCCACATTGCCATGGCTTCCCACCCACCTTACTGGCTATGCATTCTCGGTGTCCCTCACTGGTGACTCTTCATCTCCCTGATCTCTTAATCATTTAGCATTTAGATCTCCTCTCTATCCATCACTTTGCCTTAATGATATCATCTACCCTAAAAGATTTAAACCTTATCTAAAAGCTAGGCTACTCTCAAGTTTGTATTTCCAACCCACATGTCTCTTTGTAATTCCGGACTCACGAATCTGGCTGCCTGTTCAACATTTCCAGTTCTTTCTCTAACTTTACATATCCAGATTCAAATGTCTCCTCTCCCTCCCAAAACTCATTTCATGGGCAGTCATCCCCTATCTTGGCTACTGGCAGTTGTATTCTTTTAGATGCTCAGGCCAAAAATGTAGACATTACCTTGACTCCCCGATTTCTTTCAGAATACACATTCAATCTGTTAGAAAATGCTGTCTTTCAAAATGCATGCAGAATCCAATAATACAATGCCACCTCCATCACTAATGCTCTAGCCCAAGGCACCTCTATTTCATGGTTAGGTTATTGCAGTGACCTCATAACTGAGCTCTCTTATTCTGCCCTTGCCCCAGTACTGTGAGTAATCCTTTTAAAACTTAAATCAGATCATGTCACCTTTCTGCTCAAAACCTCTCAATGGCATCTCATCTCATTCAGAATAAAGCCATAGTTCATAGGCCTGAAAAGCCAGTTACGATGTGAAACCCAGATTCCCCTGTAGCCTCATCTACAACCACTCTTCCTTTTGCTCTCTTCCTTTTAGCTACTCTGGTTTTATTGTTATTCCTTAAATAAAGATGTTCTTTCAATATTCTGGATATAACTCTTTGATAAATATGCATATTGTAGCATCTTCCCCCTAATTATAGGTTAGTTTTTACCTCTCTTAAAGATGTCTTCAAAATGTATTTTAGGGACTAGTTGGGATTGCCGTGAAAACAAAAATTTCTATTACTAGAAGTAAAGCAATAGCGGACGGCCAGAGAGTGAGGCTCCAAAGCTGGTGTTGCTGTAACTCTGTAGATTTTCTCATGGAGTGAAGGATTTGTCCTAGAGTTTTCAGAGGACACATGAATGGAAGAGAAGGCCTCAACCCATGAGAAATGAGTGTAGAAGTGATACCCTGCCCAGCATGCATTAGCTATTTCTCCTGGCACACGTTTACCTATGTCACAAATCTGCACATTCTGCACATGTACCCCAGAACTTAAAAATAAAAATTTTTTAAAAGTGATACTCTGCATGAAAGCAGAACTCCCCAAGTGCTACTGATTCAGGGAAATGGAAACTAATAAATTATGTCCAATGGTTGAACAAGGAAACAAAATGATGATATTGCCCTCAATGCCTAAACAATGCATTCTGTTAGAAACTTCCAGTAGAAACTAAACCGTGCATTTGAACTCAAAAACTGCATTTACTTCATTATGAAAAAAATCATAAACTATAAATTAATGTTTTAAAAGAGAAAAATGTAGTCCAGGTTTTTTGTACCCTTGATGGAAATAAATTGGAAACCATCCATCAATTCCTACCTCATGGGATTCCCATGTGAGGGGATGACAGGGAGCAAGACTTAACAAAATATAATAAATTATAGAGGATACACAGAGAGTCCTCAATACCTGGCTAATGGGAATTCAGAGAAGAGAATAGACAGGTGAGGTAACAGAAATAATAGATAATGCTATGGATTCTTCAGAATTCATGAAAGACAGGATTTCTCAATTTGAGAAGGAAAAATGAGTTCTAAGCAAGGTAGGTAAAAGGGTATTTTTCCTCAGTTGATAGGATACTGCCCATTTTGTGGTACTTTCATTTGAAAGATAATTATTTTATGAGGATAAAAAAATATAATATTTTAAATGTGTAAGGGAAATAATCAGAAAAAAATGTTTCTTTTCATCTCTGTTTGTCTTGTAGCAGAGAACACCATCATTACTCATTTCTTGTGTATCCTTCCAGAAATATTTTATGCATGTACAAATATGTACATATAATCTATATATATATATATATATATATACACACACACACACACATGCACACATCTATTGTTTACACGAGTGGTAGAATACCATATAAGCTTCACTTTATTCATTTTTTTTTAACAATATCAAAACTGTTACAAATGATGACATATAAAATAGATGCCCTATTTTTAACGGCTACATAGTTTTCTATTGGATAGTGGGTAATAAACTATTTTAAATTAATTTTTATCATTATTTATTAGAAGCTCAAATTGTTTCTAATGATTTTATAATAAATAATGCTGCAGTAACTCTTCTTTCACAGTTACCTTTTCACATAATATTTGTCAGTAAACAAATTTTCAAAGATGTAATTGATAGGCCAGAGCGAAATGTATTTTTTAAAAAAATGGCTAGATAATAAATGCCTCTATACTTTATTGCATAAAAGAGTTACATACTAAACCTTCAGACATTTTGTTAGATTTCCTACTTGGAAATATTCAGAAGTTGAGCACTGCATGACTTTTCTTTTTCTGCAAGGCATTCAACAAAAATATCCAGCTCCACATGTGAGATATATATGCATGCTATGGACTTTAATTATGATGGCAACAATATCTAATCCAGTTAAAAACTTTACTTCTTTTGCTCCAAGTCTGTTGTGTGACTTCCAGAGCAAAACAAAATGCAAATTATATCCACCCCAGCTCCTTTAAAAATATATCGTTTAAGGTCTGGATCAAAAGCTATGTTGAGCTTTGGTTGCTCTGATCTCCATTTAGTCAAGTCAGAATTTTCCAACTTTTCTCTCTACTTTTTCAGTCCCTCACCCATATCCAAAACAAATACTGACTCTGTTCATGCACTGTTGGCCTCACCTCTTAGGTCATAGGTGGCCTCTGCTGGGATGGACCTTCCGCCTTACCCTGGTGCCTGCTTCACAATCTGAAGCTATGATAGCAAGCCTGTAGCTTTCATTATATTAAATTGAAGAGAGAACACAGGTGTATTGCAGTTCCAAACTTCAACCATGAAATATTTCACAAATTGCTTAAAACAAGAAAGTAATAAGCCAAAGTAAACTTAAGATAATTGACAAAATATATTTGCTTAAATTTTTGGAGCTTCTAGTGTTCAAGATGAACACGCCAATGAAGAACATGTTTGGGTGAGGGTATAACATTTTTATACATGATCACTAAATTCTCTCATCAGAATGTCTGGCATGGAAGAAATAGAAATCTATTTGAAAGCTTCTCTATTTCTTGTTTAAAAAAATCTTCAGACAAATTAAATTTAACAGACTTTAACTGAGCAAAGAACAATTCATGGATCAGACATCTCATAGAAGCAGAAGAGGTTTAGAAGGACTCCAGGGCTGCCACATGGTCAGATAACATTTATGGACAGAAAATGGAGAGTGGTGAACAGAAAACAAAAGTGAGGAATAGAAACAGCTAGATTGGATACAGTGGGGCACTTGCATTATTTCAACCTGGTTTGAAGAGTTGGCTGCTGTATTCATCCATCCTCACCCTGCTGCAGGGAACTGCCCGAGACTGGGTAATTTAAAAAGAAAAGAGGTTTAATTTACTCACAGTTCAGCATAGTTGGAGAAGTCTCGAGAAACTTACAATCATGGTGGAAGGTGAAGGGGAAGAAAAGCACCTTCTTCACAAGGTGGCAGGAAGGAGAATGAATTAAGGAGCAACTGCAAAACACTTATAAAACCATCAGATCTCCTGAGAGCTCAGTCACTGTTATGAGAACAGCATGGGGGTAACCAGCCCCATGATTTAATTACCTCCACCTGGTCTCTCCCTTGACACGTGGGGATTGTGGGGTTTACAATTCAAGATGAGATTTTGGGTGGGGACAACAAAGCCTAACTGTATCAGCTGCCTCCAGTTAAATGAAGTTCAGCTGCTGTGATTGGCTGAAATGGCTACTTGTTAGTAGGGTACGTTACAATTTATTTAACACATCAAATTGGGTTACAGCTCCTTATGTATGGAAAAACCTTTCAGCTTAATGTAAAATCTGTAAGGAGGCAGTTTGAGGCCAAATTTAATTACACACTGAAATTTTAAACAGCAAGCGTCTCTAGGCTGAAGAGATCCCAGTTGTGTTTGTCCTAATAAAAGTGAGTGTGCTCTGCAAACAGGCTACCCTGCAGACATCCTAGAGTAGAAACATAAAGACCCGCTGGGGCCCTAGTGACCACTCACCTCTTTGGGGCAACACGGAATTTCCTAGATCCTTTGAAGAATTTGCACATGGTATCAATTGGATAAGACAAAAGATGGAAAATTAAAATATGCTGAGAATTTTGCAAAATTTGCTTAAAAAACTTTGTCAATCTGAAATAATTGACAGGATCAGAATCGAGCTAAAAAGAATTCTTCAAGCAAAAAATATAAGGATAGCTGTCTGAGAAACACAGACTCCAAAGAAATGGAGTCAGTGCTCCAAAGTGAAACACATGGACACAGGGAGGGAAACATCACACCCTAGGGTCTGTCGGGGGGAAATAGGGGAGGGATGGCGGGGGAGATGGGGAGTAGGGGAGGGATAACATGGGGAGAAATGTCAGATATAGGTGATGGGGAGGAAGGCAGCAAACCACACTGCCATGTGTGTACCTATGCAACAATCTTACATGTTCTTCACATGTACCCCAAAACCTAAAATGCAATTTTAAAAAAAAAGACAAAAAAAAAAAATAAATAAAGACTGTAGGGTGGAAAAAAAATTAAAGTTTTAGTTAGATAGGTAGAAAAAAAGAAATTTAGCAGAATTATATTTTCCATACAATTGTTTTACAAGTTACAACAATTTGGTTGGTCACCACTTGTTCATTTTCAGGAAATGCACAATTGACATTCTATCTGAAGCAATTTAATAATTATAGAGTCTTTTGGTCTATCTGGTCTAGTCTAGTACAAGACAAGAAATAAGAAAGTTAATTTATAAAGAGCGTCAACAATTAATAGGGAAGGGGTTCTACCTCTGACACTATTTAGTCTTTTACAGCATTTTACTAAACAATGTAGGTAAGGAAAAAGTTAATCTATAATCAGAGAAACAAAAGTTGCAGCTGCCTGTTACATAGCTACATGACTCAGGACACACCAACATGTTTCTTTTAAATTTCCAATAACGTTAACTTGAATTACTTATTTTCACAACTTTGTGCATTAAGACAGTTTTCTTGGCCTCTGCATCCATCTTCACCCTACATATGTTCTGTAAGTAGCTCAATGCATCTGCTCAGCAAGTAAGCATTCTCAGTTAAGGACTTTGTCTCCTCTGAGTCCACAATCTCTCAAATCTACAGCTCTGTACAATGCCCTCAGCCTAATGTACTCTTGCTGTATACACAGCAATAATGAAAAGTGTGACATCACATGTTCACTTGTGATTCCATAATAGCAAACTTCCAGATTAGTAAAATCATGCATATTAACTCAGACTCACGTAATTCTTCCAAATATTCAAAATGTTTAATCTTTCATCTTTTGAGCTACTCACATATGTAGTAATGCATTTTTCTTTTTAGGAGGCACATCTTTTTGATAAGGAGTTCCTTGTACAGGCCAAGAGAAAACTTCCTTTGGCCCTCTGAAGATTCTCTGAAAATCGGCTGAAAAAAAAAAAAAACATTAATTGAAGAAAAGTAATACGAATTTATTTTAACATGCCTAGCATGGGAGAATCCTAGGTGAATGATGACCCAGTAACTCGATGGGGTTCCAATGCTTATGTAACTTTCTTCCTAGAGGGTGAGGGAGAGAGGGAATGTAGGTAATTCTTTCAAGGAGCAATGAGTGATTATTAGGGAGGATGAATAAACCTGGGAGACAGAAATTAGCCTGTAAATGATGAAGTTGAATGCATCCTAGAGATTGAAATTGTCTCCTGAAAAGATCATCCAGGCACATCTACATTCCTCAGTCTTCTTTTCTGCCTTAGTAAATCAGGTTTCAGGGCAAGGTGGAAAGCAGCAATTGCTCTTCGTATGTCCAGCCTATAGGCAGATAAGGAAAAAGCTTCTTCTAGCACCTGGTTGTCGCCAATGGCCTTTAACTGAAGACACTTATCATGCCAGGATGCGTTTTTTTGGACGAAAATTTTCTGGAATACCTCACTCTCAAACTAATAATGTTTCCTATACTTTATTTCAAAAGACAAAGACTTCACTAGACTTTATTCATTTCAGTTTGAATCGGCAATTAATCATAAGCTTAATTTAGGTTTACAGAATAGTTGTGTTTGGCCTCTAATAAAATATGATATGCAAGGAAAACTATTCAATTAGCAAAACTGAGATAATTTTTGTTACTATCGCCATTTAAGTTGCATTTAAAGTTACATGATATGCACATTCTTTTTAATACATCTCAAACAATGTTGAAACTCCTCAAATAATCCATTCCGAAAATGGTGCTTCAGATCATACATTTATATTTTGTCAACAAGCATTTCAGTTTCTTATAAAGCAAATGAATTTCTCCCCAAACCCTAACTCTTCATATCAAATACAAATATGTTGCCACTTGAGTCAATTTCCCCCAAATGTTTGATTTATACAGCCTCACAAATCATAAATTGCCAGGCAAATAAATCATTTTGCACTTGGTTTCTACAAAGGTAAAATAAAAGATTTTGTAAAGGTGCTGACTAAGACCTCTGTGGAATTTGCTTAAACACATCATGCTTTAATTAAGATATATATTGACGCATTTTATTTCCCTGAGCCAAGCAATATGGTAATAAGTTCTTAACAATTCAGATCTGTGCCTTCTCATGGTGCATTCTGCAATTCTATCTTACTTTTCTCTTTCTCTAATCAGTAATCAGTACTTTTTGAGGTTTATGTGTACAGTATATACTTTAATTTCCTTCCATAGACTGAATACAGAGATTAAAAGTACACATATTTAGAATCAAGCAAAGCATAATATATGTTTTTGCTGCTCTTCAGTGATGAGCTCTATACATTAATCAAGGTAGCAGGCTCAAGCAAAACATTACACTTTTTCCTGCTCAAAAGAAATAGCAGCAATTCTTTAATCAGCATTTCGATGTCAGGTAAGGAACTGGGAGAGAATCAGGAACATGCCTCTTTCCCAAATGGCTTTAATCTTACTTTAAAAATGTTCTTCTTTTTTTGTTCCTAACCCTACAGCCTCAGATCAACTTGGGATACTGTAAATGTTATTCCATGAGGATAATGATATTTCATTCTTGCATTCTTACTTAATTAGTTCCATAAAGGTATTTTGTCTTTTTAATGTAACTGTAGCTTTAAATACGGAATGTAGAATCTGTCTTATTAAAAACCACCTGTTGGGTTGATAACCAGCTTTGTTGGCTGAGCATGTGCACTGTCTGATTAAATTGTGGTGAATGCACCTGGGTTACTATGGCATTAGACTACATTGTGATTTGATTGGAGGTTAGAGACTGTGAACAGGTTTCACAGAATTATAGAATTTTTTAATAATGGAACTGGCTGCAACTCTGTAGTTATTTTCTTTCAATCCCCTTGATTTACAGATAAGGAAACTGAAGCCCAGGAGGTAAAGAGAATGGGCCAAATTTACCCAACTGATCAACAAAGCAAAAACAAAAGCAAATTCCCTGGATCACTAAACCTGAGTTCCTTCTAATATGGCAAAAACTCAAGTGCTATCCACTGTTAGACACGTTATGAAAATTTTTCCAGCAAACTTAACAACTGATTTTGAATTCATAGGGGGAATCAGATTTGTGAGTTTCTAACAGAGATAGATTTTTTTAAGTAAATTAAGATTGATATTTTGCTCTTTCAAACAGTAATGAGACAGGAACTGTTTATGTGTCCTAGTGGTTTCACTGGATCATGTTACTTACTCTGAACCAGATATAATGTGATTTGAGCAATTTCCGCACTCTAACAGGATGAATTTCAATGACCTGATCTGGAAAGAGAAATGCCATCATTCAACATGTGACCAAATTTGTTGGTACCAGTCCCATTAGCATGGGATCTGCTGATTTACAAAGTGGATTTACAATCAACGTGCCCTTTCATTCTTAGTTTGATGATGTTGATGATGATGACAATAAATATGTTGGGTGCCATACAGTGTTCTAAGTTCTTTTTACTGGAATCTTATTCAATCTTATTCATAGCTTATCAGTAAATTCTGCCCCCAGATTCTGTAGTCTTTTTATTATAGCATAAAAAGTTACAAAGCAGTAATGTCTTCTTCTTCCATGTGTAATAATATTGGAAAACTGAAAGATGCACGTATCAGGAATACCTTGTACTCTTACCCTCACGTGTTTATGAAGGGAGATACCTCGTCTTCTTGGAAAATTGCTTGAAAGGGAACTTACACCTCTTTCTTCATCCAGTATAAGTCTCCTTCATAGGAAAGTTGAGGATCTTCAATGTTCATCCAGCTAATGAGAAAAGTGTTGTCTGACTTTCATTGGGCCCATTTCTCTGTTGAATTATAGTAGCAGGATAACAGTGTCTGATCATATGTGCTCCAGCTGTCTTCCTCTTGCTTACTCTTGGCACTGTCCTTGTTTGAATACAACTGCCTTCCACTTCCAATCTTAAAAGTTAGAATAATGCAATGGTTGAGTTCCTAGAATCTGCCTTCAAACACTTAGTGCTGTGAAACTTTGGACAATTCCTATCATCTTTCAATCTCTCATTATCTCCAGCAGCAAATGAAAATGATGATAATAGTAACTACCACCTAAGTTTGTTTTGGTCTTTTTGCCAGATGATACTTCAGAAATGCTTAGAAAAGGTGAATGGCATCAACGAACATATTATTAACTATTGTTGTTATTATTCTTGGTAAGCGTGCCCTGGGTCTAGCCTCCCTACTGTACAGAAGACTTCAGTAACCTGTTCTTCTTCCTAAAACAGAAGGAACCAAAGAGATATGATAGGCTTTATAGACACAGCTGTTTAAGGAGCTAAGAAGGCTTTGCAAACTCTTATCTGTTTATAACTTAAGTATTCTGGATACAGCACAACTCTTGGTCTCCATTTGGGCCTGAGTGAATATTTTAAAAGGTTGCTGTTAACCTACACCTCCTAACACCTTAGATAAAGAGTAGCTTCTTACATCATCCTGAGCTGCAATTGATGTTGCTTGGACTCCCTTGCTTTACCTCACATGCTGGAGATCAGATTGAATTAAGATAGCTCATTTTCTAAAATGTAAGTAATCTCTTACTTTGTTAATTCTAGTGATAACCCATACTTTATTTTGAAAGAACGAGTTTAATGTTACCATTTAACTCTTCTAATGCCTTTTGGATATTTGGAGGAAAGAGAATTGATTTGGGCATTGGAACAATTTGGGGATTAGGCATGGGGCTCCCAGAGCAGCCTTTTCAACTTTTAAAGCCCCTAGGAGTCTTCATAAGCTGCATATCCTGATTCAGTAGTGCAGAGGCAGGGCCTAGAAAAGTGTTTGTAACAAGCTCCCAGATGGTGCCTATGCTGTTGCACAGCAAGTTCCTAGAGAATGCTGGGCAATGACATAGGATGAATATCAGATTCCTCATGTCGCCTCACTTCTGTAAAACCTGGGTGTTAGACATCCATGCTTACTATTAAAAAAGCAGCCATGGTTCTAGATGTGTGGCCTAAACTTTAAAGCAACAATAACAAAAGTTTGCTAAAAGTTTCAATTTTATTGCTAAAGATAGCTGATGTATACATCACTAATGTAATAAATTTGGGATCGTATACTGTAGGGTGTGATAGTTCTTCTCATTTCTACACAAATTTCATTTGTTTCCCATGGAGAGAATATTACTAGTTCATCATCTTAGGAATACTATTTAGAAAACCCACCAGGTCAAGTTATACTTTTTCTGGGCAAAAGGATACCAAAACATTTAGTGACGTTTGCCTTTAAAACCAAGCTATTACCTGACCATAATTGAAAGTACCATCTCCTGAGGAACATTTCCCACAAATGTGAAGGGACTTCAAAATGTTCATGAAAAATGCATGTCATGAAAAGCTATGCATGAACTTAAAAAAATTTTTGCACCAAAATAATCTTCTACTAACTTACAGTGCATCTAAACAGGATCTAGTTTGAGGCACTAAGAAAGACAAAAACACCAGTTTGAAAAGAACCTCTATCCGAGCAACAGAAATTCTTCTAAAATTAAAGCAAGGACAAACATCAAATATATGGTAAAACTTTGATGAAAGAATGGAAAATTATTGATGCTTTATGAGTTTTGTGGGGACAATTTCAAAAAGAAATCCGCAGTTTACACATAGATAACTCAGTTTAAGATGAGACAAGATGATGTTGATGATGAAGCCCATAGCAGTTAGACCATCCACATCATTTATGAGAATAAACATTAATTTTGTTTGGGCCCTAATTGAAAAGAACTGGTGATGAATAGCACAAAGAATAGCAAACACCATGGACATCTCAATTAGTTCAGCTTAGAAAATTCTGACTGAAAAATTAAAGTTGAGCAAAATTTCATGTAATGGGTATCAAAATCATTGCACACAGATCAGCTGGAGATAAGCACAGAGTTCTCAACAGGCATTTTTTTTTAATGGTGAGATTAAAATCCTAAGTATTTATTTTATATATATTTTTTTGAGACAGAGTCTCACTCTGTCACCAGACTGGAGTGCAGTGGCACCATCTCTGCTCAGTGCAACCTCCAACTCCCTGGTTCACACAATTCTTCTGCCCAAGCCTCCCAAGTAGCTGGATTATAGTCCTGCACCACCATGCCCAGATAATTTTTGTACTTTTAGTAGAGATGGGGTTTCACCATGTTGGCCAGGATGGTCTCAATCTCCTGACCTCATCATCCACCTGCTTCAGACTCCCAAAGGGCTGGGATTAAAGGCCTGAGCCACTGTGCTCAGCCTGAACATGTTTTTGAGGAATACTTACGAGAGATAAAACATGGCTTTACAGGTACCATCCTGAAAGACAATGCACAATCAATCAAAGCAATGGCTACCAAGTGGTGGAGGTGGCCCAATCAAAGCAAAAATGAACAACTCAAGAACAAGGGTCTTGGAAAGAATTTTTTGATATTCTCAAGTCTTTTTGCTTGTTGACTTTCAGAAGGACCAAAGAGTGATAATATCTACTTATTACTGTAGTGTTTTCAGAAAGTTAGCCAAATCTTTAGCAGAAAAACACCTAGGAAAGTTTCACCAGAGAGTCCCTCTTAACCATCACAATGCTTCTGGTCATTTCTCTCACAAAACAAGGGTAATTTTCTCAGCGTTTTCATAAAAATTCTTAGGCACTCACATTACAGTCCTAATTCAGCTACTTTTGACTCATTTTTGTTTTCTAGTCATAAAAAAAAACTATAAAGGGAAGCCATTTTTTTTCAGTTGAAAATTTTAAAAAGACTTCATTGATAAATCTACATTTCCAGAACCCTCAGATTTTTTAGGGAAGAACTAAATTGTTGGTATCATTACTTATAAAAGTGTCTTGACCTTAATGGAGCTTATGTTAAGAAATAAAGTTCATTAAAAATTATATCTCTTAATTCCATTTTTCATGAACTTTTTGAAGTCCCCTTATATATTATCGGGTAACGTCTTTTTCCAAGACTGCACTTAAACTACATTTTTGTCTCTTGGTAGAAAGCACAAATATTATAGTTCTCCATGAATTGAAATCGCATTAATAATGATTTAACAATTAAGGAAGGAGAGGCACAGGAGGATTGTGACTAATCCCAGTACACCCAACAATTTTGGAACAGAATCATGGCGAAGACCCATGCGGTGACTTTCAGTCTAATTTCTCTCTATGCCGCTGTAACATGTAACTTTTAAGAGTAATCAATCCTCATTATGCATGGATTCTGTATTTGTGAGTTCTCTTACTCCTGAAATTTATTTTAACCCCCAAATCAATGCTATTGGCACTTTTGTAGTTATTTACAATGTGGGCAGAGAAGCAAAATATTTGAATCTTCCAATACTTAAGTTCCCAGCTGAGACTGAGCAAGGCAACACTCTGCCTTCTTGTTTCAGCTCTCAGACTCTAAACACATGTCATTTTTAAGGTCTATGCATGCTACATCTTTTGCTCGTAATTTTGATGTTTAAAATGACCTCTAATCATAGTACTGAAGGCCTGTCTTGTGTTCTTATGTGTAAGACTATAATGTGCCTTACGGAAAAAATATGTGTTCTAGATAAGATTAATTCAGGCCAAGTTATCATGCAATTGGCTATTAGTTCAATTTTAATTAATCAACAATATGCAATAAATAAGGTGCCTTTAAACATAACTACACATAAAACAAGGCTGTGTACTGGTTGGTTGATGAACACATGACTAGAGGCTCACAGGTGCTTAATCCTATTTTTCTCCTAAGAGGAATGGTTCAGTATTCATGATTTCAGTCTTCATGCCACTTTGTGATTTTGTTATAACAGCTAAAATAGAATAAGAAAACCTATTAAATATATTTGAAGCAGATAAAAACAACATTGTAGACTTTCAGACAGGATCACGAACTGAGAACATAAGAAACCCCACCCAGTACCTTCACTCATTCCTAAAACATAGAAATTATAGATGACCTTCTCTAAATATTAAAGCCAAAAACAGGAAAGAAAAATCTTTGGACACCAGAACTAAAGATGAAATCCATCGCCATGTTAATGAGTGAGATTTGAAGCCATGCAGCCCATGGGCAAGTCCAGGTGTATGCTTTATAAAATAAATTTTAATCCCAGAACTGAAATAGAGATGAAAGCTATAGAAATCATCAGAAGCAGAGATGGACACCCTGCACCCTCTAGCCAAGGGCTGGACCAGTCATAAGCTGGAACTAGCACAATTTTGCCTGAAGCTCAAGGGCATGCCCAGAAGTAAGCAGTTGGTCTTAAGTCATGGATAGAATTAGAGAGAGCTTCAAAAATATTGAAACCTGTGTTAATATATACAAATTAAAGTTCAGAAATCATTATATAAGCTGATAAAAGAAACTGATGTGAAACCACCCCATAAGTATGGCTTCAAAATGCAGAGCACTTGTGGAGAAAAACACCCATGGAAAATTGTCCCAGCTGAAATGTGTTTATAAATCAGAGATGAAGAAGGAATCACACTACCAAGAAGAGATGGTTGGAAAACAACAAATAATACAATTTATATTTAAATAATTAGTTATAATAGAAAAAATCTAATAGAAACTTAAGTATATTTAACATATTCAAAAGAAGCAATAAATAACAATATATTATATAAAATAATATTTGTAAGACCACATTAAAATATAAAAAATCTTTTTCAGATTAAAAAATGCATTAGTCTTCAGAATTAAAAATAATATCATTTAGGTAGAATCATGAAAAACAAATCTATACATTGTCACTATGTTATGAAACTACATGTCTTATTAAGAAAAAGTCATATTAAACTACCAGACAGGATTAGATCAATTATTTTCAAATGATCAATGTAGGAAGGAAAGCAGACTTCTGATCAGTAATTATAGATGTCAGAAATCTTTACTATTATACTTAAAGTGCAGAGGGGAAACAATTTTCAATTTAGGATTTTATATCCAGCTTATCTCTTATTTCAGGTAAAGATTAGAACGGTAGCATTTTCAAACATTCATATACTGGAAGTATTCATAATCTGTAAATCTTCATAAAAAACAAGAACTATTAAAATATATTTTCCATAAAGTAGAGAAAAAAGATCAAGATGCCAAAGAGTTTACAGTAAATAGTATAAGAATATTTCTTATTTAAACAAGATGTAACTAAAATTCTAGGCAACAATTTTATAGAGGATGGAAGATAGAATTGGGAGGGAAGTTAAAACATATAAAGATATTAACACTATATATAAAGAGGAAAAATATATTTCTAAACTTTATTATAAAATATCAAGTACATGTGTTACCAATACTAGAAAAAAATTTTCTTCAAAACAAGATTACAGATTAAAAAGAAACTAATTTTAAGTAGAAAAATAACAAAATTTCACAGAATATGAGCCAGCTCAAAAATTTACTTATTTGCAGTAAGTCATAAAGATTCTACTGCACACAGAATCATTAGGTCAAAGGAAGACCCAAAACTACATCAGGAGAAGCCTCCATGAATCTGGTGGTAGGTCCCATAGCCTTCAGGTATTACAGGTAGGACTTGGCCACTGAAATAAGAACCAGGCTGCTTTGGGTTGATTTCTATGTAGTTGAGTTAAAATACCAAGATCCTGGGCAGATCACTCCCGAAAAGTAGAAGAAAATATTATTGAAAACTAGACCTGGGTAGGAGTGAGGGGCGAGTATTGAAGAGTTTGGTTTACAAAATGGGCTGTTCTGCAAATTTTCAAATGCCGTCCTTTTCAAATTCCTATTCAGATATTTAACAGAGATTTCTGTGAGCATAGGCTCTAAATAATTTGTTAGAAAGATGCGAAAAAAAAACCTTATTTTTTAATCTCCCCAACCCCATTAAAAATTATTGGTAGTGATTGATTTTTAGCCGATCAATGATTACATATCTTTAGGAAATAATACTTCTTTGAATGTGGCATTAATTTTATCAGTATAAAAAAATTACAGAATGAATTCAACAATGTAAGTGATTATCACCATAAAATATTCTCCAAAAACTGTCCTTGATGTCCTAAACACTCTGTATAAATAATAATCAGAAATACACACACACACACACACACACACACACACACACACACCCTCCATGAATTTAATATTTCAAAACTGTGATCATAAAATACTGGACTCAGGCCATTAAAATTGAGATCACTTTCTATGGTCAGAAGTCTTATCTTTGCAAGTGGTGCTGCTTTGCACTTACAAGAACTTTACAAGTTTTGAATTCTCTAATTTTTTTCCTCACCTCAGTTTTATTCTTCAACTCCCTTCACCTGTCAATGTTATCTGAATGTGGGTTTGGCTACATGTATCGCTTGCCCTTTATAGTTTCCCACAATGACATTGCTGTTAAGGATGCCTGCCCTTAGAACCTGCAAGCAATAAGAACATTTCTTTCTTTCTGGCCTTCTCTATCAATGTTGGTTTAGAATAGTGGGCAATTGTCCTTGCTG
This sequence comes from Cacajao melanocephalus, assembly GCA_963573385.1. Classification (NCBI taxonomy): domain Eukaryota; kingdom Metazoa; phylum Chordata; class Mammalia; order Primates; family Pitheciidae; genus Cacajao; species Cacajao melanocephalus. Next base: position 49,802 of record CAUYLG010046238.1, read on the forward strand.
TGATGCTCAACCTCATTTGGGTATTAGCCAGCTTCCACTCAAGGTCCTATGTTACTTTGAGGCCACTAGTGTCATCTTGAGATCATCAGAAATTATTTGTATGCAACCAAACCATCAAAGCTTTTCCAGGTTTATCTCTGATAACTGGGACGAAATTTTCATCCACTAAAATGGTTTCTGATGTTCAAAATTTAGTTATTTGGGCATATCAAAGGCACAAGAACCTACCTATGCAAGGCCCATCTGCTTAATAAAATATTTAGCCAGGATGTTTCCCTTAACTTCTAGGTGACCTTTTACTTTTGCTTGAGTGAGCATCTACCTTTAACTCCATTTTTGAAATCATTAGGGCATTGCAATGGTCAGTTTTATGTGTCAATTTGGCTAAGGTATAGTCCCCAGTTATCTAATCCAAGAATAATCTAGGTGTTGCTGTAAAGGTACTTTGAACTTATGATTAAAACTATAATCAGTTGACTTTAAGTAAGAAAGATTATTCTAGATAACATAGGTAAGCCTGATTCAATCAGTTGAAAGGCCTTCAGAACAGAGTTGAAACTTCCCTTAGAAAGGAGAATAACAAGAAATTTCTCTGTGAATAGCAATACAGCTCTCTCTCTCT
>CAUYLG010046239.1:0-21360 GCA_963573385.1 Cacajao melanocephalus
CCCTGTCATAAAAGGTTTTACTCTTTCTGGTCTCTGTTCTTCAAGTTTGCCTTTGATTGATTTCATGTAATCTTTGATGTACTTCTTGTAGGCTTCTTTTGTGAAACTTGTTTCCTGCAGGTGATGGTTCATGACAATATCAACACCAGTGATTACTGTGCTTTCGGTACCTTCTCCCTCGGGGCCTTCAGCGGAGGCATTTCCACCAGTGAGCGAGTCATCAATGTTACCTTCTGTCCTACTGACCATCTTCCCCTCCACCTCCAGGCACATCCCGTCTGCGATCTGCCGGATCTTGTAGATGTCAGAGAACATCTCATCGTGGCTGATGAGATCCCGGTAGATAATCATGATGGTGACTGACGGGAGACGACGACTGCGGCGCTAGCTTAGCAGGAGCCCGAAGCTCGGAACGAACGCGGTGCAGCCGGAGCGGAGCGGCGCTAGGTGGGAGGGGGGAGCGGGCGGAAAAGCTAGGATATTCTTTTGACCAGAATCTCTTTCAAAATGTTGAGGTCTGGTTGTCTTTGGTGGTGTCCCAGAATGCTGTTTTACATCATCCTGCTCTCAACCTATCACCCCATACACAAGCTTTGCTTTCCTAGGATATAACCACTCTGGTCTGGTGAGCCTCAAAAGAAAAGTCCTGATTTTCAAAATCTAAAGCTTTTATTACTTTTACTATTTAAAACCAATTTTCCATTATAAAATTTATTGTTTATGTTTTTACTTTTTTTGATGTAAATGTGTCTCGTTTTGTCTTTAACCTTTTTGCTTTGACCTTTGAAATTATTCTGGTATCATTTTTTTGCTATTGAAGCTACTTTGGTTTCTTTGCATTCTAACCATTGTTCTGTTTCCTCTGCAAACTGACTCCGTTCACTGTTTAGCACTCTCTTTTGGCTCTTTTATTGTATCCGTATGCTGAATTTCAGACACTGCAAAATGTGAGCCCCGAAAAGGGCCTTTGCATTTACCCTATTTAGGAGTGCGGAGTCATTAACCACCACAAGATAAAAACTGGCTCCAACTTCCTTTGCCATCTGGGATAGAAAGCAGTGGGAAGCCCTGAGAGGGAAGGCAGACTAGTGCTAAAGGGAAAGCACAGGTCCAGTAGTGCTTCACCTGGATATGGATGTGCTTATGTGTCTGAGATGGTCGTGTCCTCGCATGAGTTCCCATAAGTCCCCTAGAAGAGTTACAGTAACAGCAGTTATGTGAAACTTAGCAAGGAGAACTTAAAGATGGATCACATTTTAAAAACTGTTAGGTAGCCCCAAAGTGGGTTCTCAGTTTACACAGTGATAGCACAGGCAACTCACCCAAAGCCACAAGGGAGTAAACACTAGAGATTCAGCATGCGAACCCAGATCCCTTCCTCTAATACTGGAACCAGCAATGTACCATATCCACCTTATTCTTTGACTTTTACTTTTTCTTTTGTGGATTAAGTTCCATGAAATCTTGTTTCAATACACATCTTAATTATGGCTGGCTCTGAGAGTTGTCTCTCAAGCACTACAACTTCAACAGACTTTATACCCACAGACAGATCCATATATCCACACAAAAGATCAGGTGTGATAATAATGAAGAGAAAATTACCATTTTTAATGGTAAGCTACCCATACGTGTTATTATACTTCACAACCACATATCAGAACTTTCTTATTTTTTGAGACGGAGTCTTGCACTGTCGCCCAGGCTGCAATGCAGTGGCATGATCTCGGCTCACTGCAATCTCCACCTCCTGGGTTCAAGCAATTCTCCTGCCTCATCCTCCTGAGTAGCCAGGACTACAGGCATGCACCACCATGCCCAGCTAATTTTTTTGTATTTTTAGTAGAGACTGGGTTTCACCATGTTGGCCAGGATGGTCTTGATCTCCTGACCTCGTCATCTGCCCGCCTCAGCCTCCCAAAGTGTTGGGATTACAGGTGTGAGTCACTGCACTGGGCCCATACCAAAACTTTCATAGGCAAAGACATATTATCCTATTATTCATTCCCTCATTCATTGTTTTAAGAAATACGCATCACCAATTTTGTGTTAGGTACCTCAAAGACTATACCTATATTCCAATTCCAGTGCCATGGCTCTAAAAATAATTATCTATATGGTCTTTTAGAATAGTCTTCAGAGAAAACTTACAAATCATCTGAAATATCAGACTTACTACTTTAAAGACACTAGTTACTTCTTTTGGTCATAAACATTAATTACTACCTATACCATCTGTGTCTTTTGCCACTTAGACATGAAGAACTTTGAACTAGTTCTAAAAATTAAAAATAAAATATGTGCTATAGCTGAAGACATTCAAAATGCTATACAAATGACTCCCAAACAGGTTTCAAGAAGTGTTCCACAAATATTCTGCTTAATGAATGTGATATATAACAAAGTAACCAAGAGCAGAGACAAAGAAATAGGAAAGACATGGGTTGGAGTCCCAGTATTACAACATTTATTAGCTAATCTCACTAGACCAGTTTTCTTGTTCGTAAAATAGGAACAATCACGGCTCCTAGATGGGAGGGTAATTTGAAGTTTATCTGCAGTAACATAGGTAAAGCATAGAACCTAAGAAATGATAAATAGAAAGAGCTATGATTGTTATCATTGCTCTGACAATTAGAAGAGTTGGATGCAATTTATTTTAATATTTACTTTTGAACGAAACATTTGGATGAAGCTGATACCCTGGCAGTTTTGGAAAACAGTTTTGTGTTAGTTCTAGTTAATATTTTAGATATTTTCTGAAATAAAAGTACATGATAATCAATTATGAGGCTCCATTTATATTTTAATATTTTATTTCCACTTATATTTTAATATTTCCAGTAAAAGTTATATTTATAGCTTAGTTAATAGAACTAACACATAGTAATTTGCCCATTCTTCTGAAATGTCTTATTATTTCTACTTCAGTAAATTTTGCAAAACAAAAAGACCACCAACACTTATGATTAACATAATGAACTCTATCTTCAAAAGGAAGATTTACTTTTCAAATAAATCTGTTTTGTAAAGTATTCTTAACTGGGCTAGGCTGTAATTAGCTCTCCATTTTTATTTGTTTCCTTTTGACAATGTGTTAATTTATAAAAGGAAATATAGAACATTAGCTATGACCAATTGCTAAATACATTTATTTCAAAGGGAAACTGAATCTTTCAAAAGTTTTGATCATCTTTGTCAGTACATAAGATTTATGGCTATTTCTCCAGAACTTGAAAACCTCTTAGTAGCAACAATAAAAATTATATTCAAGATTTATTCTTCAAAACACAATCTAGTTGGGTAGTCTTTTATATTTCTTTCTAATATGTCATTAAATTTTTCCTTATATAAAACTAGAAACTTGTTTCCAGAGATTAAAAAGTTATGATAAAATTCTAATTGTTCAATTATTAGAAGCAATTAGAAAACTACTTAACACGTATCAGTCCAGGTACTAACCTGTAATTTTTACTTTGAATTACAATTCAAACTACTGTTTTTCATGACCTCCACTCAATTTGCATGAACATATTCATTTGAAAAGTAAATTAATGTTGCAATTTTCATTCTGTTAAAAAATCCTAATCCCAATTCCAAAAGTATATATAAGCAACCTAAAATGTTATCATTATTAATGTGCTAGGAAACATGCAGCAATGACATAAAATTACTCAACTCTGGCTGTAAGCTGGGGTTTGTGTGTTTCTTTTCAAATTTAATCTACTTCCACTCTCACTTATAAAAAGGAAATGAGTTTTGAATCATGGCACAGAATACAAAAAGAAAATGTCAAGTGACAATATTACCAGTTAATTACTTGAAAACCCATTCTAGTTAAAAGCTAGTTAAATCCTAATTTAAAAGGCTTCATTTACTTTACGTGGATTTTACTTCAGAGAGCTCACACTTTTAGTGCTTTAGTCCACTGCTTCTTATTTGAAATTTTTCATTTAGTTAATGAAGTTGAGATAATCAGTAAAATGTTTGATCAGTGAGGTTTAAAGAAGGAAAAAATTACCAAAACTTCACAGGATTACGATCCAATAATGACTTTATGACTGGAATTTCTACTCCAACATGTGCTATAATTTAAAAATCTCAAGTTATCTTAGATAGTAAGATCTTACCAGTTTGACCTTTGAGGAAATCAATCCTTTGCTTGCATTTGAACCTTGGACTCTAAAATAGTTTCACCTCACATACTAGAAGTTTATGGAGTGGGACTTTCTGAGATGATTTCTTTATCTTATTTTATACATATCCAATTAACTAACGTGGCCCAACTCCACCTGAAATTTGGCAGAGATAAGACCTCAGTTGTCAGATTACACTGTTTTTTAGATTAAGTTTTTTTTCCTTTCCTACCTCTCTCCTCAGAATCACAATTACCTCTAAGCAAAGAACCTAGATTTAAAATACAAAGAAGAAAATCCAACAGAGAATTACCTAAGAAGTGAAAGAACTTTTCTGTAACCAATGCTATACCTTCTTGGTCACTTTAATATTTACCATCTTATTGTATTTTTCCCCTCTTCCAAATTGTAGAAGTACTCTATAGAAGTAAATCATGCACAAAACAAGAACTACAATGCAAACTCTTAATAATTCAAAATAAGTGGAAAACTTAATAGATTCTTGAGCCACAGTCTCCTACATGCTACCCACCCGGGAGGATTTACAATCAAATCATAATCTCTTTTTTCTTTTTTTCTAATTAGGTTGAAAGTAGTATGAATAAGGCTACTGCCTATACACAAATGGCACTAATTTTCCCATTTGGGTCTGAGTCTTTTAACTTTAACTGTTATGCCCCTGGCAAGGAAGTAAAGCTGAATTGGACAAGACTAAAACATTTCGTGGGTTTGATTTGCTGCGGATCTTAAAGCTGGCTTTACAAATGGCAGAGAAGGGGACTCCCTTCACTACTGCTAACTCAGAGGAATCAATGTAAAAGGACTGTGGGGAATTAAGACTCAGAACTTCTTTACTGGCTCTGATTCATTTGGACACAGGCTTATCAGACAGAACTACGATCAACCCATGTAGCAGGTTTTATTAATTTTCTCTATACAATCTTTCATCTCTCAGTAGTGGATCCTTTGTCAGAGGCAGTACAATTACAGAAATGGAAACTGGGACACAAACTGCTTAGCATAAATGTTTCCAAGGCAAATAAATATGGCATTTTCCCCTGCTAACATTTTTATTAATATAATTATTATTTTACTCAAAAAAATCAGTGCTATTTGGACCTTGCTCTTAAATGATAATTACTTAATCAATTTTTATAACACATTTAATTAGAAATTGGCTTCTAAATTAATGCTGACTAGTTGGAAGCTAGTATTTAGACAAAATAGAGCAAGTTGTGTATTTGATAAAGCCATGATTAAGGATTTTCAGATGAGATTCATTTTTTCTGTTGTCTGCTGTATATTAGAACAACCAATAACTACATTCGCGCAAAAAAAATCAATTACACAATAAGGCAGAAACTTCTAGGAAGTCTGAAAGTAAGTTTTGTTCCCAAACTCTTTTTACTCCCCTCCCTATTGCAAACCAGCACACATATATACCATAATTATGCTTGGATTTTTCCCCTTCATCTCGACTCTTCTCAAAATTATTTTAATAATTTCCTGAACTCCTTTCTCACGTAAGATGTGGAGAAAAAAAAGCCTCAATATCGACAAATATAGCAAGCACTTATATTGTACAAATAACTGACTTTCTAACACTTATTCATATTTAAAAAGATGACATAGTTAAGAAGCTGCCAGTGAAACTAGTTTATAATACAAAGATCAAATTTCACTGTTTTTTAGTTAAGAGTGACTTACCCGAGATTCAACAAAAGTTTTTTTTTTCTCATTTCTATAAAAATTTCTGAAACACTTGGGAGATTAATTCTAAGGAAATAGTTACGACATCAATAAACTGTTCAAGCCTAAGTACCAATTCTTTTGTTAATTCATTTTATGACTAAAAGAACTATCAGAAACATTACTCTCTAAGAATCTTATCATTATATGTATTTTAAAGTGTCTTCAAAAAGCCATTTTATTTTAAAGCTGAATTTCATTCCTCAAATGTTAATAATCTAGGATTGCATCTATTGCTTTTCTACAGTTAAAATTTGTTCAGAGACGCCACGATGTTTATATGCCAAAGCTACCTATATACACACAATGAAGAAAACCTACGGCAATTATATGAAAATTTTAATGACATCTGTCATTAAATGTCAACATTTCAAGTAAAACATTTCTTACCAAAACCCATTACTGAAGAAAAGAATTGTTAAAATACATGAATTAAAGTATTTTTAATTATCCCAAATAGGAACCCACCAAATTTAAGAACAGCTTAGGTTTTTAGGCAAACCAAGTTGACTATTTTTTTTTATCTGCGAAAAACATGGTATGCAGAAAAATTCCATTTTATTCAGTTCGATACTGTTCATTTGAACATATGAAATTTATAAGTATTCAATCTCCTTGAAATTATAAAAATATAATACAAAATTTTATACTGCCTTCTAATTTTACTTCCTCAAGCATTTGTTATAGGTTCTAGAATAGCTATCTAGCTATTACAGTGTACAAAAAAGTGATCTTCCAATTTCTCTCCACTTCTAAAAAGATGCTTAAATATGAAATAAAGAATTTTTATATCTCCCTTATTTAAAATTCCAAAAAGGGCCAACAATCCACATTACAAAGGTCAAACACTTTGTCTCTGTTATACACTTTTCAAAATTTATAAGACTGAAAAATTATAAAATTTCAAAATTCTGTACTTTCTTAAAGAGCCTGATTTCTCTCCACACTCATCTACCATCTAAGCAATATTCACATGTACAATAAAGTTAGTAATATGGTATAAATAGAAAATAAACACTTCAAGCTGATAATTCCATAAAGTCTAATAATTCTATTAAAATAAACGCAAGTCAAAATTTTCTATTTTAGAGCCCAAAATTCAACTTGAAATATTTTTTACATGCTAAGATTAAAGGAGCTGCCCAATTTTCATCATGCTCTGTCTCAAGTTAAGGAAAAAAAGGGAAAAGAGGAACTATAGTTCTTTGAGTGACTTAAATCACTGCTGTTTTTACTTTTTTGCCTTAAAATCAAGATAAAGTTCTTACCTAAAGATTAACCTCTGAAGACAATGAAAAATAACCAGGATTGGACTTAAAAAAATAACTGAAAAGTCAATCCCCATACAATACTCGACAACAAATAAACCTAGACTTGGCTGTCATTTTTAAATCCAATTTTTACAAATTCAAGCAAAATTTATTCAAAATAAAATGCAAAATGCAATATTGTTTCAACTTTGGCCCACGAGAGAAACACTTCAATGCCGAGGCAATAAACTCCAGCGAAAATAGGATCATTTTCCTAATTTCACTTCAAAGCTGCCACGATTTCAATAAGGAAGTTGAAAGGCCGGATTCCAGAAACTAGAGGTTCCCGGAAAGCGAGAGGCGTCTGGCCACAGCCTCAGCTCCAAACCAGGTATAGGTCTTGAGCCGTCATTCTTAGTCCTATTACCGCTAGTGCAAGGACAAAAAGCGGTCCTGTAAGGTGTCCATTAAGGGTTGACTTTTGCCTAAGGTTTCCTAAACTCTCCTGGCAAATCCGCGCTAAGTGAACGTTTCCGCTGTGTTTTTTTAATGACTGCCATTGTCTCGCTAGAGAATCGGAGGCTCTTTCAGGAGAAGTACTGCTGGAAAAATCGGGATTTTACAAAGCATCATTTTCTCAGCTGTACAGGGGAAAAACAAACTTTAATCCTACTAGGTATAGGTCTAAACCACAAGCGTAAATTCTCTTCTCTCTTAGGATGAAGCTAAGTTTTAAAGTGACAGGAATTTTAGGTGGTGGTCTGAAAGCGCTCTCCGCCAACACGCTCAAGGACACACACAACTCCTTCCTCACGGTTTAGGGACAGAGAGCGGACCTGTGACTTCGGACATCGACTGAGGATGACGACTTGAGATTTGGGCAAGAGGAGGCGGCGGTTCCGCGAAGAGCCGAGGGCGGCCGGCGCTCCGGGATGCGCCGGACCCCGCCGCAGCATCCCTGTTTGGGCGCCGCGGGCGCTGGCGGTCCTGGGACCCAGGCGCCGACTGCCACGTGCCCAGGCCCCGAAGCCTCCTCAACTCCGCGAGGGACCCGCCCCCGACCCGCTCCCAGCGCAGCAGGACCCAGGCTCTCCCAGCTTACCTGAGGGTCCGAGTAGGAGGGCAGAGGCGCCACCCGGTCTCGCCCAGGAGCCCAAGCAGGGGCCGCTTCCCGCCCCCCGCCCCCGGCCCCCGGCCCCCGGCCCCCGAGACCGGGCGGCTCTCAGAACACCGCCTCCCAGCTCCGGCCCGGGACCAGAGACGCGCGTCTTTTTCCTCCAGGCGCCGGACGTGGAACCTGCGCGCCCCTGGCTGCGTCCCAAGTTATGCGCAGGTCGAAGCTGCTCACGAAGCTCCACCAAGAAGGCCGCCCGGGTCCCCGAGCCCTAGCCCCCGGGAGGGGCGCGCGGGAGTGAACATTCCCGCACCTTCGCCCCATCCACACCTGCTGCCACCCGGGCCTCCAGCGCCGCGGCTCCGCCCCGGCTCCGCCCCTCGCCGCCCCCCTCCCCCCGCTCCTGCTCCCTCTCCAGCCGCCGCAGCCGCGGAAAGGAGGGGGAGGGAAGAGGCGCCTGGACAGGTCTGCGGGAGCCGCCGCGCGGGGCCTGCTCCCTGCGGCCCGGACGGGACCCTGGTTTCTCCACCCCAACACAGCTCCCGAGTGCCGGAATTTAGTGTGGGGAGCGGCGACCACGACGCTCGCTTTAGGCACAATAACCCTTTGCAGGTGGGAGCGTCTCTCAGAGTCAGAGCTAGAGAGAGTCTGAGCTCGCCCTTGTACTCTCCGAATGCAAACTTAGCAAATTGAACAGCGGAAGTACCTCCTAGGCCGGACCCGTGCTCTTCTAGGGGTGTTCTAGAAATGTGGCGGCTATCACAAGCCGCGTGGCATAACTGGCATTTGGAAAACTGGGGTGTCTTTCCATCTGAAGTGGCCTCTCTCCTATAATCAACCCTGCCTGTTCTTCGACGCCTATATCAGACGCCACCTCCACCAAGAAATTTTTCCAGGTACCCACCTGCGCCCAGATTTGATTTCGCCCTTTTTTGGACAGCCTGGGTGCTCTGAACCTTTCCACTTCCCGTGTATGAGAGCGCCTTGTGAAATGCATGGACCATCGTTAGTTTTATTGTACTATGTGGGTTCGTATTCAATACTGGAGTATACAAGCACAGATATTTATGCTTTCACAATACTTTTCACTTGGGTTTGAATTCCTTAAACATAAAGACTATAGTAAGTTGCCCATCTCTGGAAGTAAATACTGAAGGGTACATGGCAGGGTAATTCGACCAGATGACCTAGCCAGAAGTTGTGGCTGTCCTGCTCAGCTGTGTCCTCTGCAAGCCCAGCATGGTAGCCTTTCACCTGGATTTGAAGGGGGGAATTATATTTCTCTCTGTGAATGCAGTTAAATTTTTCAAAGGTCAGTCTAGTTACCACCAAAAAATATTCTACGAGTTGGAGGGCAGGAGTGGGAGGTTCCAAGCAAGGTTCATAGTGGTATTTTACTGACGTTGAGGTCAATATATCTCTACATAAACGGTCATTTGTTCAACCAAAATGAAAAATATTCATCAAATATTCCCTAATAAGTTGGTACTCATTTCCTTAGCTACTTTAGAAAACAGAAGTCAAATGCAATTAGTTGTATAAATTGTATTTGCATCAAGATTTGAGCCCAAGGACTATAAGAAAGATTAAAATTTAAAATTTTCTGCATAAGATACGGTTAAATAAAACGTTTGTTTACTATTTCCTATACCTAAATGTATGCTTGAGTTGAGAGGTCAGTAGTGTTTAATGGTTAATAGTGTCATGTAAATGACAGCTAGGAATCACTACAGTTAGCTTTAGAACAGGTTGAATTTATGAACTCCATTTTAAAGAACTGAGAAATCTCAAACCATATGACTACCTTGACCAAGAAATAAAAAAACAAAAATCAAACAGGTTATTGCTATTAAAATTTCTGAAAATTTTGAAAAATGAAATTTTAAAATTAATAGTATTTTTAAAAAGCAGATATCTTACAAATCATGAAAAATGTACCTTAAGATGTAAAAGAGTGAACTTCAGAAAGAGCTAAGGGCTTTTAAAAAAATGTGGTTAAACCTATTCATAGAAAACTCAAAAGCATTCTTTAAAATGAAAAAAAAAAATACTCTAAATTCATTATGGAAAGTATAGTATCATTGAACTCAAATAGCTATTTTAAACATCATAATTCTGTGAGTAACAAGAAAAAAAAGCTTTCTTTATATGTGAGTCCCACTAGGCAAGACGTTGTCCGAAGTCCAACAGAAAAAATTATTGAACAAACAAGAACAAGCATAAGTGTCGCATTTGTGGAACATACATATAGAAGCCCAAAATAATATTATAGAAAAAATTAATTGCATAGCCAAAATTATATATCATAATATGATGAACAGCAAAGAACCAAAGAAGGGATAATTCACCACAGATAGTTAATAGACAAACAAAAACTGTCCTAAGCCTATAGTATCTTTTAGACTTCAACTGAGGCAGGCAAGCTGTTTGGTTCAAGATAAATACACATAATATCACAGTAAACCCAGAGCTTATACAATACAGCCATAAAAGGCCCACATTAAAAAACATACAGGCATCTGTAGCTTAACTATCAAAGGGGCTTGCCCAGGGTGCTTCACAAAAGACTTTTTCTTCCATCTTATTTCATCATAATGACAGCATCATCTGGAATTTGAGAATTTCCTCATCAACCTTTACCTGCAAGGAAAAGATGAACCACTATTCATTTTCTAGTTGTACCCTAAAATGAATAAATAAGTCAAAATTTCTACCAGCATTTAAATTATTTCTAAATATGTTACTTACAAAGGGTAATTTATTATTTTAGTGATTAATAATTTCTGTACCATAAAACTTGTTCTGTATTACTTGTCACATCTTTATACATTCACTGGCAATCAAGGACTTTCAGAAGAGAGAGCAATAGAATCTTTTACTTAAAGTTTATATATATGTATTTAAGATATATACATATATATATAATGCACACACACACAAAGTACAGGACAAATGGGAATAGAAAAGCCAAAACAATCTTTTTCCAAAAATAAAGATTTATAATAATTATAAAACAAATTATTAACAAAATATACAAAATGTGCTTTTTGTTTCATTTTTAGTTTACTTATTTAGAAATGTCTAGCAAACCCAAATTCTGATGATTATTATTAGTATTATTTTTGAACACTGAAGTAGTGCAAGAAGCATAGGAAAGAATTTCCTAGAGGCCTCTTTGGCATTTTTTGGTTTTAAGTTCTAATAAGCTTTTATGTGTAAGTTAGCAGATAATTTCAGTTTAAGTGATTTATCTCTGATGACACTGACAAATATTTTTAATGTCTTCTTTATAATGGACATGTTATATAGAAAAACTTTATATAGAAAAAACTTGCTAAAAAGTTTTTTTTATAGTTCTTTATATAGAAAAAAACTTGCTAAAAAGACAACACAATAGATATCTATGCAAATGTTATCTGTTAAAATTGGGTAGTGGGTGTATGAATATCTAACATTGTTTTGAAATGTTTCATAATCAAGAATAAAAGCTGAAATAAGAATATATAGCAATGGTAAATGAAACATTAAAATTACTTTAAAATTACTTGTGATTCCCCATTTATCCTTATACAGCCTTTAGCACTTTAAAGCATTCAGACGAATTATCTTTCATTTGTAGGCATTTTTTTTTTTTTTTTTTTTGTAGCTGCAGTTTCATGCTTGCTACTTTTGAGTAATGGAGTTCTCACTGTGAAGAGAGGGGTGAGAAGGAAGCATTTCTGGTACATGTAGAAAGGTGAAAATTAATATTTCCAAAAGAGACAGTGTCATGCTTTTCAAAATAAATATTGTAGGTAAAACAGGAACAAGCTGAAAATGTTACATGACATTGTAACTTTATTCCATGCTAAGTTTAGAATGTTATTGTGCTTGGTAGTATTCTTTTCTTTAAGCATTTAGTCAGAAACACACATTTCACCTAGCTTTCATAAAGTAGAAATAGTAAAAGAAATATTTAAATTATTTTTAAAAACTGAATATGAAAATTTGAGCCATATTCAATTTTATTCCTGGTATAATTTTTTTCTAAGAACATTTAGAGAAAGCCATAGTTTTCTCTTAAAAATGAAATGACATAGTATTGGATTGTACAAATTTTGGCATACATAAATTTATTGAATGCTAAATCAGTTTCCAGAATTTTTCAACCTTGCCCGTTCAGCCCTCATTTTAGAAACTGTCACGAAGCTTTTCTTAATTGAAAATACAATCAACAATACTAGCTGCTAAAATAAATAATAAAAAATTAAAAACCTCATGAGTTGTTGACATAAAGAAAGTTAATCTCTGACTCAGAAATAAGCCTTTCTTATCAATGGTTTTGTTCACCTTTGAATCATCCACATTTTGAAGAATCAAAGGATATCAGAGGTAGCTATGAGGGAGAGTGGTGGTTCTCAATTCCAACACACTAGGATGGTATGGATATATCTACACAGGCCTCCAAATGATTATTAGGTTGTGATAGTACCATTTTTAATTCTTGCTAAGTCGGATTTTTTCTCTTGCTCCTCTCTTGAAAGAAAGTGAAAGCAATGGTTTTTAACAACCTTAAGTTTGCTCTAATACAAAGAGATAAATTATTTACACTCAGTACTTGTAACCCACCTCACAACTTATAAAGACACATAAAATGTTAAGTACCACAGAAGTAGATAGAGAAATATTTAATTTCAAACCCCCATCACTTAGTTTTATTCTAAGGAAAAAAGTCAGTTTACTCCCTTACCCAACAATCTGGAGATGGCTTCCTCATTGTGTGGGTTTAGGCTTTAGCTGAGTGGTGAGATGGAGTATGGAAAGGATGTATCTGACAGGAATCTGGAAGGGGCTGCTCTAAAGTGCTTTGTTGTAGATGTATAGAATTGGACCTACTACTAGGGTCTTAACTGCTCATGAGTATACGCCATCGACCATCAGCATCAGCAAGACCGTTTAACATGCAAAATCCTAGGTGACACCCCAGACCTATTCAATCAGAATCTGCATTTTAAGAAGAGACAGAGAGAGAGAAATGACTTAGAGAAAACAAAAAGTAAAGAAAACATTGGTCTCTCTCAAAGGTAACACGTCAGCTATGGAAGAGTTCTGTCACCCTAAATTCCAGCCAACCATTCTTTACTCAAAAGAAATTGGACTTATTCCTTCAAGAATCATTTATTAGATAAAAAGAGACAAGTAAAGAAATTATGAACTCTGTTTTGACCCATTTTGAACAATGGTCAGATACTTCCATCTAGAAAAGAAAGCTCTAGGACATCCTGCTTAAAGTAAAGGACTCTTGTCGTTAGGCTAGCACACTAAATTAGAATGCAGTAGTGTTATTTTAGAGTGGTACAAGACATGTGTCAGTCATCCCCCTTTTTTGGCATTGTAGTGAGTGCAGTGGAAAACTTATTCAGGTTTTGGAAAGAAGGCCATCTCATTTTTACTCTCCTCTCTATTATCTTCATTAAATTTCCAAAATCTTTGTCCTTCAGTTTGCATACCAGTAAAAATAGTAAAGAATACTGTGATGCATACCTCATACGCACTCTAAAAAGTAAACAAAATAATATTTATAAATTGACTAGCAGAATGGAGGGCACACCACTTGTATTTAAAAGGAGATGGGGACAGAGAGAGAGAAACACCGGTTCCATTTCCCTTCCTCTGTAATGGTGTCGCTGCACACCTAGTGTGTTCAGTACTATATAGAACACATCAAAGACCATCAAATGTCTTTGGGCTGTGGTTTTAAGGCTGAAAAAGCCAGCAATGTTTGGAACCATATCAAGGATTCCAATCCATTCCCACTCCCCATCCGATGAATGACTAGTTAAAAAGCCATGCCACTGTGCGTGTTGGATACAAGAAAAAACAAGTTTACAGGCAAGGGAAACTGGCATACTTCTTAAATCCCTATCCAGCTATGGAGAGAGCTAAAATCTAAGCAGATGTCCAGTTGAGACCCAAATTGTGACCCAAATTGTGAATGTGTCCATGTGTGTGTGTTAAAGAAAAAAATGTGGATTATCTTTATGGCCACTATTGAAACTACCTGAAATGAGAACTAGCAGTCATAAGGGATACATGTTGATATATTTAATATATATCTAATATACTGAGCTAGGAGGCATCTATGTGGCTAGGATGTGTGAGAGGGTCCTTTTCTCCCTGCTGGTTTTTTGTCTGTTTGTTTGTTTTGTAAATCTCTTGTGCCTGAGACTTGCACAGATATATTCTTACAGTGAGACTTTCTCCCTAGGGAAGTTTTCCCAGATGTAGCCCTCACCCCACTCTTCTCATGCTCAGTTGCTATGTTTCATCTTTTCCCATAATTTAAAACACACACACACACACACACACACACACACACACACACACACACTCACAGACAACTCTGTAATAACCTTTGCATTGCATCTCCTCTGCTAGCCCTTCATCGGCAAGCAACTTGCTTTATTTTTCTTTGTTTTGTTAGTCTGATTCATTTCCAAACACATGGCAAGTCCTTGAAAAATGCAGAAATGAATACTCTGATCCAACATTTGCATTTATCAGACTTGGTATCCCACATGAGGTGTTCCATGAAAAAAAAATTGAGAGAGAGAGATGTTCAAGAAATCTTGGGCTTAAAAAAGTTAAACTAGTTTTAAAACGAGTGATTCCTCAAACCCATTAATAGGCTGACATGCATTGTATTTCTCAAACATTTTTGGCCATCAAAACCGACTCCCTCGTTTTTTAGAGTTTAGCAGGGCAGAGTTTGCGAAAACAAAACTAGCCCTAGTACAAACAAAAGCAGTCCACACATTCAGCATGGTTCTTTAATGCTTTCTAAATTACAGAGTGTAATACCATTTTGACAAAACAGAAATCTCCGTGTAACCAAAAGATTAACAATTACTAGATTTTAACAATATTTAATTCAATGGCATCCCAGTACAATGAAATAATTTAGACACTCCCTGGTGGTATATTGTAACAGGATTTCACCTGGGTTGGTTGAGAATCTGACTAATGTTGTTTTACCCAAAGTAAGTCAACACAATGAGCAAAAAAAGGGAAATATTTGGCACATGATTTCTTCAGACAATGGTATCAGCATAGTAAACTCAGTAATTACAACTCTGGTTCTAAACAGGTACCCTATATTTTTCAAAGCGCTTTCTCTAGCATTCCAGGAAGATGGTTTGGATGATGGATAGCAAATGACAAAAGTGAGCGTATGAGTCAAATTCCTGCAGGTGGTAATCTTTTTTATACCAGGTTTTTCTCCTGCTTCTTTTCTACCTTCCCTGCCTCTCCTGTCTTTCCTCTGTTTTTATTTCTCCTCCTCTTATACTCTTCAGACCACTACTTTTACCCCGTTTTGCCACATCAGGGCTAGTATAATGCTAAACTAACCCTCATTATAGTAAAGATAATATTAAAAATACATCACAGCTAGAATGGTACAGATACTGGTCACCTAGAGCTGAGGGCAGCCAGAGCTCTTGAGTGAGGTCTAGAAAACTCACTGATCTGTCAGAAGCTAACCTATTCATAGCTGAATCAAAGAACAAGAATGTCCCAGGTAAGGGGCCAGGGAAGTAAGAGGGGCACTGGAGGGGCCATAGGGCATTAGCTGTTTATGTAGAGTTCTATCAATACAGATATATATCAATATATACAGAACTGTACCAATATTTTACAAACCTGGTCATACCAGTGCATGCCAGACGTATGTCACCCTTAGATTCAATAACATTTTGTTAAATCTCTCCCATGTGCTTGGCATTATGATAGGTCCTGAAGACAGGTTCAAGAGCAAGATTTGTATCCTAGTATCAAATTCTCTAAATTGTTGAACATTAGGTGATCAAGAGGTAAATCAAGATGAAGTCGTGATTTTTTTTTCTGTTTCTCTAACTTAAACATCAACCCTAGTCTGAAATTGGGTTTTAGACAATGGGTGAAAAGGAAAAGGAAAGGAAAGAGAGGTTAAACTTGTGAATGGTAGCAAAAGAAAACCTTGCTTAGGACAAACAGAAATGCTGTGACATCACTGGCATGTTTTGACTCCTCTTTGTCTTTTGAAGGCATTTTCTCACTTTCAGAACTGTCTTTGCTAAACACTTTGTTAGCCATGTTTTTATTGAATATTTAATTTACATAACCATGGAAATCATGGGGAAATTGTTTCTTGAACTCGTCTTTAATTTAAAAGGTGGAATAATAGTATAGGAGAGTGTCTTTCCTATTCAGGATATTAAAAAATAATGAATTTGTATCCTGTTTGCTTTGAAGTAATGAAAAGTTATTGCTCATATAAAAGATGGTTATTTGAAAATTTATTTTCATCATTTGAAATATATCTTGAAGCTCAACCCACATCACTCTGGCAAGTTTCAAAAGGAAAATCTTCTCACTGAGTTCCTTCTTCCAAACAGGTTCAAGCTCCATTCACATGTAAGCCTCACAAAAATGCTATAAGTTGGAATCATAATCTCCATTTTAATAAGGAAATTGAGGTTCAGCTGAGTTACGTAGTTGACAAATAAACATAGCATGTAGCAAATCACCATTTGACTCCAGCTCATAAGGCTCTAAGTCAAGGAACTACTAAGTCGATCTTTCCTAACAAATTAATTGAATTTCCTTAAAGTCTCTTACATCACCATGTAAAGTACCATCTCACATAACTGCTAATTGAAAAACTCACCAGAAGAAAATTGAGATTCAAGACACAAATGACCAATTTGCTATGTAACTATTAGGTTACAAGCCACCATTCACCTGAGTATGTTTCCAAGTTGAAACAGACCTAACATACATAAAACAAATGTCAAAGCTTCTTTGGCTAGTATAATCCATTATATATTGTATTTCTAAAATCGAAATAAACTTTTATTGTCTAACGTGAATTCAAAGCAATCCAGTCTTTTTCATCCAAAACAATACAGTGTGAAAACTTAACACAGGGCTACCTTGTTTGCTTGCTGGAGTTTCTCTTAAGAATCAGTACGAAATTTATAAATATATGTATACACTCATGGGTTAAAAAGTGGACTCTTTGCCAAGCAGGCTGATTCTCTTTCCTCCACAACATTGTTTCTCCAGCCTTTTCCCCTTCCCTGCAGATTACTTTGAAGAATATCCTTAAATATGATGAAAGCTTGACATGTGGAAATAAAAGCAGCATATAAAAAACCGAAAATAAAAACTTTTATGAGAATGAAAAAAGATAAAGATAAAAATGTATGTGCGTATATATGTATATGTGTTAATACACAGTTTGTATAGCGGTCATCCAGTTTGCACTCTGGCATAAAAAGATAGATCTAAGAAGATAATGGGAGCAAATAGTAGGAACAGCACGACCATTGACATTTATAAAATAACGAAAGGTGGAGACTTGTTGTCTGAATCCTAGAATCCATGAAATTATAAAAAACAACAGTAAAAGCTGTTTGTGGGTAAAATCAGGAATGAATATACAAGTATGATAATAATTATAATATGTAAAATTTACCAGTGTTCAAAGAATAATTTATGTTAAGCATAATTTAACTCTTCTCAAATGCTAAATACCATAGAGGTGTCATTTTGACAATTGAATATTTTGGTACCATACATGGGCATAAGTGCTTATTAATGAGTTCTAGTTAACAGAATACTGAATAAATGCACTTTTACTGAATACTATGCGTTTATTGTGGTTTTTAAGACATATGGGAAGATGATTTTCTTTGCACATAAGGTTGTAAACTCTTGAAAGCTTAAACAGTGCAGTAAGTGCAGCCTGGAAAATGGCATAAATTCAAAAGTAATTTAGTTTGATTCATAAAGTGAGCTCTAATGGAACCTAGAGATATTTGGGGGAGATTTCTAGCTTTAAGAATAACAACAGAGAAAACACTAAGAAGCAAAGCACAAGGCTGATAGTATCCACTAGTTTCTAACATTTCTTATTTTCTTGTAATTAAGCTCTTGAGATTATATATATAAATCTGATTATGTATAAATACTCATCATGCTTCCAGCATAATTTAGGAGAAAACTGGATATATATTCATTAAGTTATATGCATTTCTAGAGGAATAATTTCTCTGTCTTAGTCCATATTAATATTTGTGAAGAGAAAGGATGAGAGTTTTTGAAATGAAATCTATCTTCTAACCAAATTAGTTTTAGTTTTCTAATTTAAATGCATCTGAGCAATAAAAATATGAAAGTCATTATTGAAACACAATGAAGGTTAGTGATTTTTTTATTTTTAAAAAATATCTTGGAATTAATATGTTAAAGGTTTGCCCAGACTAGGTTAAGTCACTGATTTGATATTAGTCCACTAACTCTTAACACATTCTTCACTTGTTAAGATGCTGCTCTCTCTGGCATTTAAGAGAAGTATGGCTTACTAAATTAATATGACATCATTTTTTTTCTCCACTGGTGTACAACTTCTGGTTTTCTAAGTGCATTCTCAGAAATGTGTTCTTTTCTTACTTTGCTTTGTCAGATTATTTTAAACAAAATCTTTTAAGACACATTTATAGTACAAGTTCAACATTAAAGAGCTTTAAGGGGTAATCACAGAAAACTGGAGATGGAACAGGCCCAAGCAGGCTATCTAAAGGTCAAACTCTTGCCAAATAAATTACCTCTGTAGAGAACAATGTCATTTTTTATTTCTTTGTATATTTAAATCTTTTAGAAATTATCCTGGATTCTAATAGAGCTGATAATTAAGATATCTTTTTCATTTTCTTGTCTGCTGTTCAGTTAACCTTTAGCAAATATAATCGAAATATTACTTCACATTTGTTCTTCATGCATACATTCTTCCTGTTGTTTCTGGAAAAGTAAACCTCTTGCTGATACAAAATGAGCAAATAAGAGAATTACTTAGCCTTTCAATGACAAAGTAAGAGAATGGAAGAAAACCCAAGAAGTGGACTGAGAAATAGAAAGGCAAATCTGTTCAAATGGTATTGTGTTTCACATTATGTTGTTCAGTATTTATCTTTTTACCACTGCTAACACTCAAGGCTCCCTCCCACCTCCACCAAAAAATATCAGGAATGTAAAATATTTTCCTTTAGAAAACCAGAATTTAAAAGATAGAAACAAGCACAGTACTTCCAGCAATAAGGGGTTAGAATATTCCGTAGAAACATGAGAGATGGTCAGGACCAGAGGAATGAACTTTGTTTAGAGCCATGCATAAAGTAAAAGGCAAAGGATATGATAATAAAATGAAACATCATTGAAAGTGGAATGGAGAAGAATAGGAGAGTGGTGCTTAGTTGGCAGACCATATAGAACCCCAGAGATGAGAATAATTTATTAGCAATTCATTACTCACTAGATACCTAATATGTATCCTGCCTTCTACCAAACACTGGCTAAGAATACAAAAATGTAAGCTAGAACCCCACAATAATTTTGCTTCTAGGTGGGGAACACACTTAACTAGGTAAACAATGGTTAATACTATTCTCTTTTGTGTTAAAGATCTTAAGAATAAGAGGAGATTGCCAAGCGCGGAGGCTCACACTTGTAATCCCACCACTTTGGGAGGCTGAGGCGGGCAGATCACTTGAGGTCGTGAGTTCGAGACCAGCCTGACCAACATGGACAAACCGTGTCTCTACTAAAAATACAAAATTAGCTGGGTGTGGTGGTGCATGCCTGTAATCCCAGCTACTCGGGAGGATAAGGCAGGAGAATCACTTGAATCCGGGAGGCGGAGGTTGCGGTGAGCTGAGATTGTACCACTGCACCCTAGCCTGGGCAACAAGAGCAAAACTCTGTCTCAAAATAAATAGAATGAGAGGAGTTGGGTGGAGTGAGCAAAGAAGACTGGCAACCTTTGCTAGAAGGTTAGGTTTCTATTCAGCTTTGCCCCTGGACACCTCTCTGTCACTGGTGAAACTGCTCCCTTAGCATTTGGGCCTGTGTCATAGCAGAAAGTGATTTCTCTGGAATAACTCTTATTTTAGAAGGTGATTTCAAGGACAAAAATCAATGTAGCTTATAGCACAATTGGATTGCTAGCTGTTACCAAATTATCTTTGTAATTTCTTTTATAGCTTTTCTCTTTATTCACAGTAGCAGGAGACAATACAGAGAGAGATGCCTTGAATATAAAAATATACCATGGTACAAAACTATCTGCTAACAAATTTGGTTTACTTAACTATGGAATCAAGTCAGGAAAATTGAACTGAGAGAAATCACAGAAATGGTTTTATCTAACTTCTCATTTTACAGATTAGAAAATAAAGTCTAATCAGATGTACCAACTTACTTATAGTCACATAACTCATTACTGATAAAACCCCATGTCTACAGATTCCATGTTCTTACCTTTATACCACACTGTTGCTTCTTGCAGTATTTTCCTATTTAAAATGACACTTTACGTATTAATAACCTATAAATTTGGGCATTTCAGGTTATGTTATGGTAGAAAGTGCTTAACTTGGAGCCAGTCAGCCCTGAACTGGAATCATGTTCAGCTCAGCTACTAATTAGCTATAGAACTTTCACAAGTTGATTATTCATTCACAACTTGTACTTATGATAGCACTTACTATATCTCAGCTACTTTTTTAAGTGCTGGGAAAATAGCAAACAAAAACTTACATTTTTGTTAAGGGACAATGACAAACATGTAACTAAATACTGTGTCAAGTGTGATACATCTAGGAAGAAAAAGCGGGATGAGGGATCAGAGAATGACAGAAAGTATTGTAAAAGGTATTAGGAAAAGTCTCTATGATAATAATAGCTAGTGTTTGTGGAGTTCTCAGTATGTCCTAAATACTTTACATTTACTTGCCTTTAAATCCTCACATTATGCTATGAAATAGGTCCTATTAATATCTCCCCTTTAAGAGATGAGAAAGTGAATGCCCTTAGGGGTTAAGGACCTTGCTCAAGATCATCCAGCTGGTAAGCAGTAGAGCCAGTAGGTCTGTCTCCAGAGTGTCCTCTGAGCACTATTTGATGCTGCTTTTCTACTTAAAATAGGTAGCAATGGAGCAGAGGGTTCTCTGAGTTGCAGTTTCCCTGCCCATAACAGCTCATTTGAGAACTGTTAGATGAACTATACATTTAAAACATAGCTCTGTGTCTGTCA